>JAQPZY010000713.1:290000-358245 GCA_029931535.1 Margaritifera margaritifera | reverse complement strand
TTTAGGAGATATGTTAAAATCAGGCTTTCGGACGGTCCTAGCTTAGCTGCCTATTTTGAAAACAATGGTTAACTCGAGGATTTCATGCCTTAAAAGATGCTGCTTTGACAAAGGAAAAGAATTTTTTGCAAAATGTCCTCATCGACAAACAAATTCCAAAAGAAGCCTTTATGAGAGCAGGCAAAAATGTGTTGATGACCACTGGTTAAAGATCTTTTAGGTCTCCGAGAAAATCTATAAATACGCTTCACGCTTCAGGTTCTGGCATTACTTCACATTCAAGGAACAAGGTAGAAAGAGACGACGACGACGAACTCGAAATCCTTTCAAAGTTCATAAAAGAAAACACGGTAGTACTTCCAGAAAGAATAGGAAAAGAAGAAGAAATGGTAGAGAATTAGACGTGTTTGATTATTAAATAAAAAAACTGTGAAAATGATGCACGAGATTTCTTGCGAATTGTACCAAGACCCGAACTGGATATGTTTTCTATGTCTACCCACAATGATGACGATGCTAAGAATCCCAATGGGTAGAATTTCATCCTGTATCGTTCTTTGTCGGATTCAGCTCCTATCGAATTTGAAATCAAAGGACAAACCGAAGATTACATCGATCTGAATAACAGCCTACTTGTACTGAAAACTCTCAAAGTAAAGGAAAACGGACAACAGCCTTCCCTGATGACAATTCCAGAGGTCGCTCCCCGTCAATATTTTCATTCATTTCCTTGTTTAGTGGAATAGATTTGTACTTGAATAACAAAACATGGTCAAGCAGCAGTTTGGATACTTACCCTTACCGTGCTTACTTGGAAAACTCTTGACGTACGGAAAATGATGCCAAGAACACTCATCTGGATGCTTCAGTGGTCTTGAAAACCTGACACCGCAGGAGAGAATACCTTCAAACGACACAGAGCTGGCATGTACCGGCCAGGGTGTGATGAGGGCTGCTGATGGTGCTGCAACTGGAAATATAATTTCCCAGCAGAGTCGCACAATGTGGGATTTAACGACCGTCGAAAGAAAATCAGACGAAGTTAAGAATTGATGGATCGTTTACATTTGGACATGTGGTTGCAAGACAAGTATTTACTCAATGGAGTCGATGTACGCCCTGAGGACTGAATCGCAGTAGTACCACTTTCACATTTGATGGTCTAATGCTAACCAGTGGAAAACCATCATCCAAAGAAGCCAAACTTTACGTGCGACGTGTTGGATAATCTTACCCAAAGTAAGCTAACGACTTCATCAGTCAATCCTTGGAGCAGATCCCACTGCTAAGTATCCTCTTAGACGTGTGGAAGTGAAAACCTTTACTGCAGCGCTGGACTCCCGATCCATAGTCGAAGATCACATCTTCCTAAGGACAGCTCCCCTAAACGTTTATTCATTGGCATGGTCAGAAATTCAGCCTTCAACGGAGTCCACGATCAGAATTCCGTTCCAGTTTCAGCACTTCAACGTCTCCAAGATAGATGTCAGTCGAGATGGCAAGACCTTGTGTACCAGACCTTTTGGAACCTGACTTTAGCGTCAACGTAAAAAATTACTTACGATCTTACTTGAGCCTGTTTGAAGCACAGGACAGTTAGGCCGCGACAGTAGCCACGGCATTACGTACGAGGATTTTGCAGGAGGGTATGCCTTGTGGGGATTTGATTTCACTCCGGACCAAGGCAGCGATGAAGGACATTTCCACCCTATAAAATCAGGCCCCCTTCGTGTGGAACTTCAGTTTACAGCTCCTCTAGCCGAGACAGTGAACGTCGTCGTCTTGTTTGCAGAATTTGATAACACTCTAGAGATTATCAGTTTGAGAGAAGTCATTCTAGACTTTTAGAAGAAGAAGAAAAGATGCAGCACGAAGAAAAAGATCCTATGGAGATAGATGAAGGGATTTTGTGAAGGGATTACACCAGTCACCAACTACTATCACCAAGGAGGATGATAATGATGACGAAGTCATTCGTTCAGAACCCTAAAAAAGAAGAGACTAATACTGTTGTTAGGAGTTTGTTGGATTTTTTCCTTCTCGATGGCCAGAACAAGACACAAAGTTAAGTGGACTCTGTTATGCTCAGGAATTGAAATTCATCATTAACAGTCTGATTAAAGAACAATGTTATGGGATGTCAAACGATCATCCCCAGTCAGATACAACACGACAAATGTTTGATGTTGACAGGCGAAGAACAATTGGATGAATTTTTGGAAAATGCCTGGTTTTTAAACATCTCAGACTATAACACGTGTTGGACACTGGGTGGTATAATGTCTTGCAGAATTATCTCTCTCCCTTCCACTCATTCCTCGGGAGATCAAACGGATTCGAAAAAGATCTCATTTGAACAGATGTGAAGAACCTATCCGACGTGAATATCCTGGTATTACAAGACAGAACCAATTCCAGCATAAAGTCAGGTGTGCATGCTGACCTTCAATATTTCTGTTGTTGAAGGACAAAAAAAAAGGATACCAGGGAGGGAACTTCATTACTTATTGAATCGTAGTTCCTATAACTTCTTCTTGAATCTTGTGGTATGTGCTAAAGATGACTGCCTCATCGTAAGCCGACAAAACGTTCATGCTTATGTCATCAATACTACGACAGTCATCTACCAGGAAACCCATTGGATTGCCGTGTACTTTCCCAACGAAACACTGTGTGGAATATTTTTGATTCTTATGGATTACCTCCTTTGGAAAAAGACATTATCGAGTTATGAGAAGAAATGCCATCTCAACTCGATTCAATAATGTGAGAACTACAAGGATCATGAATTCTATGGTGTAGTGGACAATATAGTGTCTAATATCTTCATCAACGCGCAGTCTTGGATATTCATATAGAACAATTTTATCACTTATTTTTGATAGTGACTATGTTCGAAACGATGCTAAAGTACAAAGATGGTTTTGTGAACGTTATGGTTATCTCTTGTCTTTAGCTCACCATCGTAATGTACATCAAATGTTGATGTCTATGTAGAAAGTTCACATTTACATTTACCTTCCCAACGTTGTCAACCTTGTAAATATGTCCTGTTTGAAAAAAATTTTCATTGTTACATGGTTACTTTTTTAATGTTTAGAATAGTTATTGTTGAATAAAATAATTTTTGGGAATTGTTGTGAAAAAAAAATGGTGTTTTGTGGTTTTTTATTGAAATTTGAAAAATAAAATTAGTATGAATATGTTCTTTTCTCTCTTTCTATCGATCTAAAAGAAAACCTCTCTATCTATGATCTCCCTGTCGATCTGAAAAAAAAAAAACCATTCCCATGTTTTCCATCGCGTCCGCGCTGTTAAGCATATAAGTCGGTTCACTGGCCAGTGTAGTCATTCTCGTTGACTTGTCAAGATCTCATCAGTTCCAAGAAGAAAAAAGAAGAAGAAGATGGCTGCCACCAAGATTACAAAGCTGAATGAAGCTATGGTGAACATAATGAGGGTGAAGAATCATTTGATGGAGACCAACCCAGAGAGAAAGACCATGACGTTCATTCAAATGGCTCATGATCTAGTAGAAGAGGCCATGAGAGAAGAAATACTTAGAGAAAGAACAGAATGGGAAGCAGGACAACGTCTACATCAGCAGCAGCAGCAACAAAGATAACAGCAGCAACAGCAGCAGCTAGCAGCAACAACTTCTTCAGCAGCAGTCCAGCAAACTATTTGACGGTTGAAGTCCAATGCAAGATTGACTGCGAGGAATTTTGCTTTCTCTTTCACCCGAAAGAGACCTGCCTGTCTGAAAGCGGTAAGACCAACTATCGCTAAACGTGGCCGACCTGCTGGAGCTGCCCACGGCTACATCCACCTAAAGAAGTTAAAAACATAACTTTTTAAACCCAACGGCCCCTTCTTAGGGCCACCCAATCTCTAGAAAAAGATTACTACTCTCAAATATTGCCAAAAATAATATCTATAAGTGTGTGTTTTTTTTATATATGTTTGTATATTATTTTTTTTCTGATAGTCTACCCTCAAACAAAAAAAACCCCTTCTCCCTTATATGATTTGTGTGGTGTGTGATTGATATATAAAAAATTTTTTAACTTAACAAAAAAATTAATGTAGATAGTGTGTTTGTGTGTTTGATTTGTTTTTAAAAAAATTTCCCTTCCCAAAAAAGTTGATAGTGTGTAAGTTTTTTTAAAAAAAAAAAAATAACAAAAAATTAGTATGGTGTGTAGGTTTGATTTTTATCAAAAGTAGTTTCTTTTAGGTCCGCGCTTTTTAGAGTCAGGGTTCATGGAGTGTAAACTCCGCGAAGCCAAGAATGACGTAGCAAGAATGACGTCAGACGCAGGGGTAGTGGGAGTATTGTTTTTTTGTTTTTTTAGGTATAAGGGATGTTTTCCTTCACAGTCCGCGCTTCTAGTATATTAAAACCACGTCTTCACCGGTTAAGCTACCCCCGTTTATTCAACAGAATGAACAAAATAGAAATTGTGAGACAGATTAGAGTTCATTTAGAGGTGGCCTGGCACCTCCTTAATGAAGTGGAGAAAAGGGAGGAGGAGGAGAAGGAAAACAAAATTCCAATTAGACCCCACCCCCATGATGGAAGAAAATTGGGAGCCAGAAAGCGACTCATCCTCAGTCGGACTTCACAGCTCCATGTAAACAAAGTGAAGAAACATGGAGGGGGAGCTGCCCTGTATGCAGGGCAAGCCAGGGAGGTGCCCCCACCTCTAAAATGAACTCTAACATAAAAACAAAAAAACAACGGTCCTTATCAGGACCACCCTTTTTTCAAGAAAGATTAATTCTAATTTCCCTCCCGTAATGTAGTAACGAAGACAACGTCTACTACTATCAAAAAACACCCCTCCCCACCCTCCACCCCTTTTTGATGGTAGTAGACGTTGTCTTCGTCACTACATTACGGTATACCCAGAGAGACCTCTCCGCCATCTTTTTTTCCCCCAAGTGCCCCATTTTTCCCTATAAAACTTTTCACATTTTCCCCAAGTGCCCTACCCATGTTAAACGTCCATAGTTTCCCCCAAGTGTCCACATTTTTCCCCCAGTCACCCCACTACACTACTTGCGATCTTGTATATATCTATATGTGTTTTAGAAACACTACAGCAAGAAGTCATCGTAAAACGTATACATTATAAACAAAAGACCGAATTTATCGAACACTACACTTTGAAAATCCCTTTAAATGCTTTAATATCAAATAATTTTCCATTCATTCCACTTGAAATTTCATCTTAACAATTTTTCTTACCACTGAAATGCATGCATTAATGATGGTAAACCATAACAAAAGTACTTTAATCAAGAATACGTAAGTAATCAAGATTTCTTCGATAAATACTATCAGAAACTTACATCTTTCAAACGTCCTACAACGTAAAAATCCTCACCTATAACTCAAAGTGATAGTAAAACTAATCAAAGTGCTATACTTTCTTGTAGCAAATCACACTTAATGTATAAAAGCAGTTTGATTTATTGCTATGACAAACTCTGTCTGTCTGTCTCTGTCTCTATCTCTGTCTCTCTCTCTCTCTGTATGTATGTAAAAGGTTATGTTCCTTCCCGAAGGCTTTTCCTAGGTCTGGAATGTAAGAGTTATTATCCTGTAATGATAAATATATCTATCCCTTCTATTTTTGAATAGGTTCTTTGATTTTGTACTTACTGAGCAGAAAAGTGGTGCAATTCACACATATCACAACAAAATGGCTACCTTATACAGTACTAACTACTCCTACTACTAATCGTTTAACTTAAAACTACATCAACTTCTACTAAATATTATTACTATTATTGTTTATCTTGTTATTATTGTTCTTTGTTATTGGTAGTAGCAGTTGTAGTAAAATATTTGGTCAAATATCTATTCTGATGTTCGTTTGACTGTGAATATTCTTTGCAATTTTGAGTCTTTGCTTCAAAAAACGATAGACGCTCAGTATGCCCTTGATGTGCCTTAGTATCCTTTGTTACTCTCATTCTTTGTATGATACTATGGATGTTACTCTCATTCTTTGTATGATACTATGGATGTTACTCTCATTATTTGTATGATAATATGGATGTTACTCTCATTATTTCTATGATACTATGGATGTTACTCTCATTATTTGTATGTTACTATGGATGTTACTCTCATTATTTGTATGATACTATGGATGTTACTCTCATTGTTTGTATGATACTATGGATGTTACTCTCATTATTTGTATGATACTATGGATGTTACTCTCATTATTTGTATGATACTATGGATGTTAGTCTCAGGCATGTTTCTTTGTATGATACTACGGATGGAGTAGAATATTATAATATATTCTATTTCAACTTTCATTTCTCATACCGCGAAGAGTTGTCTGTGGTTTCTTTTCCTTTCCGGGATATTTAGTAAAGTATCACCTTTGTATGCACACAGAATTAAACCGACGATATATACAGTACGTGTGTTTGATTACTCACAAAAAATATTCTGTCTCATAAGTTATTGTCAACATTTCTTCTCCGACAAGGACTGCGTTTGCTTTGCATCAGCTCTAGGTCATTTTGCTATTGATTATCAAATGAAATCCGATCTACCTTATATAAACTAATACAAAGAATGAAGAGCATACATTAAACTGCAGCAATAAAAATATTTATCATTGATTGTGTCTGCTTCAGATCTGTTTCAGGCAAAAAAAATCGGGGTCAGTCTTTTTTGAAAAGCAGTAAAGACCATAGACTGTAAAGCATTCGCATTGTTACTTATGGTAGAATCTTATTTAGTTTCCTTGTATTATTGCATAAATAGCATTCTTTTTTCCAATTTTAAGCATTGAGGTGAACAAACAATGATGGAAATAATCCCTGATTGTGTTTTGAACTTTTCATCTTGATCGAATCGGTAACGATACACTCTGCTACCAAAAAATCAATATCTTCTCTGCAGAGAATTATTGAAACCTTTTGAATGTGTTCCAAATAAATAAAGCTATCGATCCAAACCCCACATATCCAATGTATAAACTGAGAAGTACGTAAATCCATAGTGGGGCTCTTGATGGATAGGGCATTCTCTGTATTCGCTGTGTCAAAACTAAAAGAATGAAATTTCGTTAGGCATCACACAAATGTATAGGAAACGTTGGGAGAAACCAATTGGATAGATAGATAGATAGGAACAAGATGGAAACGGACTAAATGGGGTTAAGACAAGGGCACAAGCAAAGTGTCGATATTGGAATCACGGTTTTAAAACAATTGCCTCTCACCTATTTATCGACTGGTACATGGAGGAATCAACATTGCAATCTTGCTTCGAATATTACTTTCTTATTGGTATCAACAGCAACGCAAACAATACACTTTGTAATATTTCTTGCTGACAGATATACAGTTTTATTCATAGTCTATCAGACAGAAGAAGCATAAAAAAATTCAACCTTTCTGGGATAAAAGAAATGATACCCTACTTATGAACAAAGAATGTGCCATGAAAGAGACTCCTGCCCTCGTAAATTTTAATTGGCCTCGATGTCGCATGATTCATGAAAGAATATCACTGCATGAACAAAGCAAACTGAATATAATGTATTCTCCATATCAATCCACGCTTATTTAAGCTGGCAGCCATGGAAAATATTAGTATCGATAAACTTCCAGAAACTTCAAATTCTATATTTATATAAATTAGCCTTTTGACAGGATCGATCGGAATTTAATTTATTACCATCTCACATTGGTAAATTGGAATATTTCTGTGATATGTTCAAAATAATTGCATTGCATTGACATGCAAAATGCAAATAAATGACCACACGAACATTTACTTTAAAGATCACTTTAAAGATCAAGGGAAATTTAAATAATGGCCAAAATCAGCTTGAATTGTTGCTCTGACTCTCAATAAATATTTAATATGGTCCATGACAAATCTACGAAGAAATCATATATGCATCCATATACTAAACAAAAACGACAAAATTAAACTAGAAATGTGTGTATATCAACTACAAGGCGCACATGCTTGCAGAAAATAAGCATTGGAGCGCCATTTGGATAAAAAAAAATTCGTATAGCATCAGCTGCCATCAATTGTAATGTTTCAGAGCACAAGTGTATTAAGAGCGCCCCATCAACAGTTTAGTTGTAAAATATTTCTTCTGTCTTGCAAAAATTACATGTGCATTCTTTTTGTCTCTAATTATTTGTGAATTGGTGTTGAATGGCGTTGAAGAATTTGTAGTGCTTGCAACTTTTTCTCTAAAGCCTTAAACATCTTATTTCTCTACAGAAATATATAACGACAAAACTCTAACGTCAAAGCAGCATCAAAACGGATTAAAAATTTAAAATACGGGAGAATGAATAACTATTATATTTTCAGCAGATTTTAAAAGTCATGTAAAAGAAAAGAAAGGAACACTGTTTTGTAAGCTGAAATATGCACCATCATTCCTCTAATTTTCGCATAAATCTTGATATATCAAAGCATCATTATATAAATATATTAGATCAATGTATTTAATTGGGGATTATATTTGCGAGCACCCAGCAAACTGGTCCTTCATTTCACCGCTCGATTATGCAGGCCATTTGGTATTCTTTTCTTGCAAGGATTCTTCGTTGCGAGATTTACAAGTACTCATCTTATTCATCATTTTTCCTAGATTTATCTCGATAAAAAGACATATATACCATACATTTTATTTACTTTACTTTTTACTTCAAGATTTGTATATGTATATATTTGTTCAAATGTCAGAAGCAACTCGAGTAATTGGACACAATTGATCTGTCGAGGCTTAGACATCATATTATGCCTTATATCCATCAGCCATTCTTGCGTGTACCGACCAGTCCTTTTTGACAGTATTCAATTGGTTGTTTGAATTATGATGACGGTCGGCATCTTAATTTTCTGAAATGTAGTCTCACGGGCACGTTAAGTGAAAACATCAGATAGTGTTTGTGTTATGATTTTGTTTGAGCTTTCAAAAGAGAACACTTGTAGATCAAGAGAGAATAGTACAACCATGATTTTGCAACACTCGATTTCCAACATCGATTTTCAATGTAGAAAGCGTAGTAGTTGTTTCAGGATCTCCGTGTAACTGGAAGCTCATCTAAACAATGAAGTTAATAAAATCCAAGATGCCATTGATCTTCCGGTCTGTACGTTATAAGGTTTAATTATATTTTTATTAATGTGATCTCGGCACTACAATTGTGGGCGACAAATGTTATCATCTTCAAACGGGAAAAGATATGTAATTGTTTATTAGTTCACTGGTCAAATTAAGAAGTCGGTTCTCCTTTAATGTCTAGATTGATTTATTTACTTATTTATTTATTAAATAATTCAATGGGTATGTATTCTAGAAATAGTTTAGAAACAGTTGATATGAATTACAAATTTGATGTTCTGTGATGGATCCACCAAATAAATGCTCAATTTTCCTGATCAGTCTTATGTAGATACTTTCATGACCAAGAGTCCAATTCGCATAATGTAACAATTTGAAGCTGTTTCGAAAATAGTATTATTCACCCTTTCACGTTCCGGACTAGTTCGTAATAGAGACAATGAAAGCAATTAAATAGTCTTTATACTAATTTGACAAAAACTCATAGTAGGTTTATCGTATACAAACTAACTGTATTTAAATAAGTCTGCGACTTGACCATAAAATAGTAAATAAAGTGAAGCCACTTTAAGTCCGATTTATAAATAGGTGTATTACATGCAAAAATAGACAGACGGATATATATATATATATATATATATATATATATATATATATATATATATATATATATATATATATATGTATATATATATATATGTGTGTGTGTGTGTGTGTGTGTGTGTGTGTGTGTAAAGGACAAAAGGATTTTTAGATACACTAATGCCTGGATATAATCAGATTCATTTTAGAAATATACATACGAAAACCATATCATTTTTAATAGACGAATGAGAACTTCTTTGTAAAGTACTATTTATGTATTATTGTATGATTGCCTTCACTCTTGGGAACTGTACTGCCAACATGTTGTCTGGTGGGGTACTAAACCGGACAATACTCTAGAAGAACAGTTCCCAGTGTATAACGCAAAAATAGATTTAATAGATTGCATGACCCCACAGCAGAGCAATTCTCACGGCAATAGATCTTAGATAGGTCTGGAAAATGCAGACTGAGATCGCACCAGTTTTGGTGGAAGTGCTAAGAGTGTTACCAAACAAACAAGGAAATAGCCAAAGGAAGATGGAAATAGCACTAAAGTCATACCCACAACTGAAAACGACATTACTTGGAATAACGATAATATTGCAGATGGTTACCGAGATCTAAGACCACTGGAAGTGTTCCTATCTTTGGTAAAACTGTCCAACCAAATGGAATACATTTAAAAGACAATGAAGGGGAGAAAATAATAATAATAATAACAATAACAATAACAATAATAATAAAAGGACAAATACCGATACTAACACATTTATTTTAATTTTTTTTTTTTTTTTGTCGTGTAGGTAGCCGTTTAGAGCAGAATTCGTACAATAACTGACAAATGATATACATTTGCACAAAGAAAATTTGTAAAGCAACAGATAATATTTTATAGAGGTATTGGTTAACCGAAAATATATTTTTGTGGCTTTATTTAATGAGTGATTTATTTTTCTTAATTTATTCAAACTTGCATCTTGTTGTATTTTGTAGTAAAGCACACTACAAATACCTCAAAATAAACAGTTTATCACTTTTTGTCTGATACTTATTGCTGCTTCTGATCGAGTAAAATAATTCTGCTAATATAATAACTAAAATTGGTCAACATTTCCAGTGAGTCGGTTCAATAATTTTATCAATACCATGTCTATTACTCTTTCATGAATATATTGTCAGAGTCTTTTATTCCTCCATTTCAGAATTTTAGTACATTTCGTGATAAACTTTTGAGTTCAGATTGGCTAGCTTCATGGATTTTAGGACAGTACGCATTTCCCTTTGACTCCGGGGTGCTGCTAAATACCTGGCAAGGATCGTTGCATGTGCTCCTGCGGACACTATTGTCACGCACCGACGTTTTAGACTTGTTGGTAAACAATGTCACGGTTTGCTAACACAGAAGCTGGACAATATAATGAAGAGCAAATACCATTACAAATTTGATAATGTGATAATTTGAATGTGATCCACTTAATCTCTTATTCCACCTTCCTTGGGAATTGTTCTGTGGTGTTGTCTGGTGGGGTAATGTGACATGCGATTATTGCCCTCTCCCTTTGGAGTTGTTCTCCTATAGTATTGTATGGTGTGGTATTGTTAATTCTTATCCTGAGGTCAGACCACATCCTGTATCGTGGGCTTTCCATACGATCCTGTTCGTCCCTAAGAGAGCTCCTATTTAGAGTAGGTCACACCAGCTATATAGAACCGGCATTCGCTAACCACATCCAAAACTCACATATGAGGTAACAATTACATGACATATTGCAAAACTATGAGTAATAAGACCGACCCTTAGAATATATATATGTTTACACTGTCAAGGATAGTTGACAGATTTAATTAGAAAATACATATATTTACACTGTCAAGGATCGTATACAGATTTAATTATAATATATATATATATATATATATATATATATATATATATATATATATACATTGTCAAGGATCGTGTACAGATTTACTTTAGCATATACATGTTTACACTGTCGAGGATCGTGTACAGATTGAATTAGAAAATACATATGTTTACACTGTCAAGGATCGTATACAGATTTAATTAGAAGATATATATATATATATATATATATATATATATATATATATATATATATATATATATGTGTATACACTGTCAAGGATTGTATACAGATTTACCTTAGCATATATATATATGTTTACTCTGTCAAGGATCGTATACAGATTTAATTAGAATATACATATATTTACACTGTGAGGGATCATTGAAAAGATTTAATTAGAATATACATATGTTTACACTGTCAAGGATCGTATACAGATTTAATTTATCATGCTGTTAACATGCGTCCAGTGACATCACCAAATAAAACTCATTTTATTCGTTACATAGGTCATCGCTGTAGTGACTGGTTATCAAGTTTACTGAGAGATGACCAAAGGGCATTTGCCTCTACCTGATGAAGATGCGACAATTTTACAAGAATATAAATGGTATGACTTTAAATATTTTCATTAATTAACAAAAATCTTGGTACAGTACCAGATAACAACCTGATTCCAATACATAGAACAGCAATATGAATGAGTTATAGAATGCATTAATGAGTGAACACAGTTTATGTTGTCGTGATTATACAATCCCAACTATTAATCATGCATATATTTTTAATGAACGCATTGAAATTTAATTCCATGGAAAGTACTTAGTAGGGCCACAAACCTGATCAGGGATGGCCATATCGCCCTTCGCCGTACGAAGGCGACTCTTCCGTTCGCCGAATGGCCAGAACGATTCCTGATTGGGTAATGCTGGAACTATATAGCCAAACCCCACCCCACCCCCAAATCATACGTATCGATTCTTTTGTATTTGAGTGTGTGTGCGTGCGTGTGTGTTTGCAAGGTAAATGTTTATATATGGTATACCACGTTCTGTAACTTTATATTTTCGTCACATTTCTATGTTTGTATTTTGCTATAAATCTTCTCACGGAGAAAATAATGATAAATATTAACGTCTAGATGATAGAAATAAAGACCCCTTTCCCATGTGAAAAATATGCATCAGTAAGATGATAGAAATAAAGACCCCTTTCCCATGTGAAAAATATGCATCAGTAAGATGATAGAAATAAAGACCCCTTTCCCAAGTGAAAAATATGCATCAGTAAGATGATAAAAATAAAGACCTCTTTCCCATGTGAAAAATATGCATCAGTAAGATGATTGAAATAAAGACCTCTTTCCCATGTGAAAAATATGCATCAGTAAGATGATTGAAATAAAGACCCTTTCCCATGTGAAAAATATCCATCTGTAAGATGATTGAAATAAAGACCTATTTCCCATGTGAAAAATATGCATCAGTAAGATGATTGAAATAAAGACCTATTCCAATGTGAAAAATATGCATCAGTAAGATGATAGAAATAAAGACCTCTTTCCCATGTGAAAAATATGCATCAGTAGGATGATAGAAATAAAGACCTCTTTCCCATGTGAAAAATATGCATCAGTAGGATGATAGAAATAAAGACCTCTCTCCTATGTGAAAAATATCCATCAGTAAGATCAAAAAAACAAAGGCCTCTTTCCCATGTGAAAAATATGCATCAGTAAGATGATAGAAACAAAGACCTCTTTCCCATGTGAACAATATGCATCAGTAAGATGATAGAAATAAAGATGCTCTTTCCCATGTGAAAAATATGCATCAGTAAGATCATGGAAACAAAGTCCTCTTTCCCAAGTGAAAAATATGCATCAGTAAGATGATAGAAACAAAGACCTCTTTCCCATGTGAAAAATATCCATCAGTAAGATGATAGAAACAAAGACCTCTTTCCCATGTGAAAAATATGCATCAGTAAGATGATAGAAACAAAGACCTCTTTCCCATGTGAAAAATATGCATCAGTAAGATGATAGAAACAAAGACCTCTTTCCCATGTGAAAAATATGCATCAGTAAGATGATAGAAACAAAGACCTCTTTCCCATGTGAAAAAAATGCATCAGTAAGATGATAGAAACAAAGACCTCTTTCCCATGTGAAAAATATGCATCAGTAAGATGATAGAAACAAAGACCTCTTTCCCATGTGTAAAATATGCATCAGTAAGATGATAGAAACAAAGACCTCTTTCCCATGTGAAAAATATGCATCAGTAGGATGATAGAAACAAAGACCCCTTTCCCATGTGAAAAATATGCATCAGTAAGATGATAGAAACAAAGACCTCTTTCCCATGTGAAAAATATGCATCAGTAAGATGATAGAAATAAAGACCCCTTTTCCATGTGAAAAATATGCATCAGTAAGATGATTGAAATAAAGACCTATTTCCCATGTGAAAAATATGCATCAGTAAGATGATTGAAATAAAGACCTATTTCCCATGTGAAAAATATGCATCAGTAAGATGATAGAAACAAAGACCTCTTTCCCATGTGAAAAATATGCATCAGTAGGATGATAGAAATAAAGACCTATTTCCCATGTGAAAAATATGCATCAGTAGGATGATAGAAATAAAGACCTCTTTCCCATGTGAAAAATATCCATCAGTAGGATGATAGAAACAAAGACCTCTTTCCGAAGTGAAAAATATGCATCAGTAAGATGATAGAAACAAAGATCTCTTTCCCATGTTAAAAATATGCATCAGTAAGATGATAGAAACAAAGATCTCTTTCCCATGTTAAAAGTATGCATCAGTAAGATGATAGAAACAAAGACCTCTTTCCCATGTGAAAAATATGCATCAGTAAGATGATAGAAACAAAGACCTCTTTCCCATGTGAAAAATATGCATCACTAAGATGATATAAATAAAGACCTCTTTCCCATGTGAAAAATATGCATCAGTAAGATGATAGAAACAAGGACCTCTTTCCCATGTGAAAAATATGCATCAGTAAGATGATAGAAACAAAGACCTCTTTCCCATGTGAAAAATATGCATCACTAAGATGATAGAAATAAAGACCTCTTTCCCATGTGAAAAATATGCATCAGTAAGATGATAGAAACAAGGACCTCTTTCCCATGTGAAAAATATGCATCAGTAAGAATGAAAGAGACGATTAATCATCTAATCATAAGAAGGAGCAACTGCAACTACTTCTTCGTAGTCTGTTAGCACTACTGCTTCTACTACTACTACTACTGCATAGTATTAAGATATTTCAGTTCTAAATAGCTGTGTGTTTTTGTTTGGTTTTTAGTGTCACACTTATTAAAATAGACATGATGCTGTATATTAATGACAAAAGTATACCTGTACTCGTGAATTTTACTCAGTCATTTTAATTTTTGTGAAACTATTAAAAATTCTTTTGAAAACTATTTCATAAATCACAGTTCCATCTAATATTAAGAAAATACTACTTTCTATTTGCATATCATATCTACAAATTGATTGAAAACCATTGTAACAGGATGAAGCCGGGTTGGGATTGGATTAGTGAAGACACCGAAAGCAATTGCGTTAGTGAGATGTTTATTTACAAACGCAATTTAAAGATGAACGAATCTGACACCATTATAACAAAAAGATAAGGAAAATTATATAGTTCCTAACATGGAACAATCAACAACAAGCAACTCAACGAGAAAAATCAAAGGTGAATTAACGAGTGGAATTTAAACAAACGTGAATAACGTCCTATCACTAATCAACAAATAAAAGTATATGATCTACAAATAATGCATCATAACAATTTATCCACAAAATGGACGCATGAATTATACACTTATCAACATATCACTCAGTTAGTGATATTTGACATATGGATGCACGTATTTATGAATTTATCACTCATATAGCGATATTGAAAAATGGATGCACGATTTTATGAATTTATCACTCATATAGCGATATTAAAAATGTGAATGCATGAAATTTTGCCCAGATAGCAATAGTGAAAATTACAAGAACATGGAACACTTAATATATATATATATATAACTATCGTGGCGTCCAGTTCACGACCAAGATGTACTTATGGTTCCACCCGCTCTAGTCAATGGTCAAGGAGCCACAACGCATGGTCCACCCCTCCCAGTCTGTTGAAGGATCCCTCGAGAGCCTTCTCATTCAACACAGACCCGATGGTCGTGAAGCCTTGGTCCCTCACATCGAGAACTCCAGTACCCTCTTCAGAGCCAACGTCACCAGACACAGCGTACACGTCACCAGGAAACCCCACAGAGTTCTGTGACTCCACATCACCAAACCATACACAAAAGCAGCTACAAGTATAACAACTGAACCGTGTAATACATATGGCACGGTTAAGTACTTTATCATTGATATATGTTGCGCATGCGCGCACATAATTAGATCTCGTTACACATTACACTATTTCATCATTCAATGCATGCAGCGTATAATTAAATAAAATCTGTCTGTTCAGTTACAACAAATATCTAACTTGAACCAGACTATAGTATTTCTAATATCATGGCGTTGTATGACCTAGGTATTGACTCTCTGTAGAATTTAGAATAAATTCTAAAACATCTAATATATGAAATAATTCTGTCGTATAAAACGAATAGTAATAGAGAATGCAATCTTAAATTTTACATATCTCTACAGCTGAAGATTGCTCCCGTAAAGTGGTAAGCTTCCTGACAAGACTCGTCGTAATGTAATTTGAACATAGAGAATTTGCTCTGTAAGTACCCTAGCTGTGATGAATATGCGCAGCTAGGTACTTGGGTTTTCAATGCAGGCAATTTGCACACGCAGCATGGGTTGAGTCGCGCTCAGTATTTCGAAATAACTAGAGCCGAAAAAATAAACCACCTTCGGGTAACGCTGTACGCGGCAACGAAACCCGAGTACATTTTCGATCACACATATACATTGATATAAAGCATACACAATTCCGTGACAACCATAAAATGTATATTTGCACACGAACGAAGTAAATTTACTATTAGAATGGAACTGTTGGATTTCGTGGAAAAAAACAATGATTTATACCACTTATCGGGTATTAGATAAAGCTAGTAATTCAAAACAACAAAACACATAACTTCAGAAGAAGAAAAATATCATTGTCTATCCCTGCAAATAATAGGATAGTATCCATTCAAGAATCTAACGCTTCTCCACATGATGTCAAATAACTAAGTTCAAAACAGAGTTACATAAACAACTATGAAAATTAGCTAGGGAGGATACTAATATGGAAAATATTTCACAGTTCACTCTCTATTTACAGTAGAAAGACTGTAAGAAAACTATCAAGCATTCGTTGAACTCGAAGTAGTCGAAGTGGTAGTGTTTGTTGTTATTGGGGGTGGGGGTGGGGGTGCAATTCACATTTAATTGTTTGTTTTGTATTATTATTATTATTATTATTATTTCGTTGTTGTTCTTTTTGGTCTGATTGAAAACTCGACCGTCAGTTTCAACAATTTAATTCAAATTCGTCTGCAATCGTCAACCATTAAGATTGAGCAACCACTTCGGATAGCATTTTTTAACGCCCAATCAGTTGGGCCACCGGAAAAGCGCACAGAAATAGTAAACTTTATCAATGGTCAGGATATCGACATTTTTTTCCTGACAGAAACATGGCTATAAACATCAAGCGATGAATCAAAGTGCGCAGATCTAACACCCCCAGGTTACTCCATCAAGTCGTTCCCCCATCACAGCCGCCCAGGTCGAATTGCTGTCATCGCAAAGAACTCCGTACTCCACCGTCTTAACTAAACTGCAACTTTCAGTTTCGACCATACATCGTTTTAACTGGCCCAAACCACCCTCACCATGGAACTAAGGCCAGTCCATTTCTTCCGCCTCTACCGCCCTCCTAATAGTAAAAAACACAAGCTGACTGAATCTCTTTTTAGAGCAGTTTCCTTACCTCCTGGAATATGGAAATTCGATATGTGGCAGCCGGAATATTCTTGGAGATTTCAACTTTCATTTGGACTGTCCGGGAAACCCATGCACAACAAAACTTTTAGATTCCGTTCACATTTTTAACCTCAAACAGTCATTGAGCCAACCCGCACATTTTAAACTGGATTCTTCATAGCCCTGATGATAACACTATGTAACATAATTTTTTTTCCTGGGTAGTAAGTGTTATTTCGTAATTGCTTATGCCTCAAAAGTATAGAAAATGGCTATTATTCCCCACAAAATTTGCTTTTGTGACCAGGACAGTGATATTTTGAAATTTACCTATTTCTAATGAGAAAACGGGCGAATTTGTGTCTTTTCGTTCACATAAAGTCAGAAAAAAACAACATATGAATAAAAATTAACATGTATTTATACTAAAGTAACACAAAAATGGCTACAAAAGATTTAGAAGTGAGTAGTTTTTCGAGATTTACGATTATACTGCAAATCACTTTCACGAATCAGCCACCAAATGTAGTCTCCCACCATGTTCTCGTTATACTGTCCTTGGCAGCAGCATTCAAAGTCCAGTATATCCTGGTGGAAGCGCTCGCCTTTCTCCTCCGAGTACTCTCCCATGTTCTCCTTGAATTTATCAAGATGAGCATCAAGGATATGGACTTTGAGGGACATCCTACAGCCCATTGTGCCGTAGTTCTTCACCAGAGTCTCAACCAGCTCCACATAGTTTTCGGCCTTGTGATTGCCCAGGAAGCCCCGAACCACTGCGTCAAAGCTGTTCCAAGCCGCTTTCTCCTTACGAGTGAGCTTCTTGGGGAATTCATTGCACTCCAGGATCTTCTTTATCTGTGGTCCGACGAAGACACCTGCTTTGACCTTGGCCTCAGACAGCTTAGGGAAGAAGTCTTGAAGGTACTTGAAGGCTGCCGACTCCTTATCTAGAGCTCTGACAAATTGTTTCATAAGGCCCAATTTGATGTGCAGTGGTGGCATCACCACCTTCCGGGGGTCCACCAGTGGCTCCCACTTGACGTTGTTCCTCCCCACAGAGAACTCGGTCCGCTGTGGCCAGTCCAGCCTGTGGTAGTGCGCCTTGGTGTTCCTGCTGTCCCAAAGGCAAAGATAGCAGGGAAACTTGATAAAACCGCCTTGGAGACCCATCAGGAATGCCACCATTTTGAAGTCTCCTATGACCTCCCAGCCGTACTCATCATACTTCAAGGCGTCCAGCAAGGTCTTGATGCTGTTGTAATCCTCTTTGAGGTGCACCGAGTGAGCCAGGTGAAGAGACGGATACTTGTTACCATTATGGAGCAGCACGGCTTTGAGGCTCCTGGATGAGCTGTCAATGAAGAGGCGCCACTCATTCTGGTTACAGGCGATTCCGATTGCCTCGAACAGACTGGTCACATCGTGGCAGAAGCAGAACCCATCTTGACGGGTGAAGAAGCTGGAAAAAGGTTGGTTGCGCTTCCTCTGATCTGCGACTTGCACACTTTCATCCAACAAGTTCTACTGCTTGAGTCTAGACGTCAAAAGCTCGGCATTGGACTTGGTGAGACCAAGATCTCTAATCAAGTCGTTGAGGTCTTTTTGGTTGGGGTAGTATGGGTTTCTCTCCTCAGCTCCACCTCTGAAATTGTCATCTGGATCTACAACGTCTTCCTCGCTCTCTGACTTGCTGCTCTCTTCTAAAGACGGCTGCTCTCTCTCCGGAGGAGTGGGTACGGGGAGCTCATGGCAGTGTGGCACCGGGGAGATGGATGAAGGAAGGTTCGGATACGTGATAGCAGGTGCATTCTTGCCAGTCCGACGTTTGGAAGGGTCCACCATGCAGAAGTAGCAGTTGCTTGAGTGGTCAGTGGGTTCCCGCCAAATTATTGGGATAGCGAACATTTTGGCTCTCTTTTCAACTCTGTACCATCCTACAAAAATACATATTTTTCACCCATGACTAATGTGTAAGAGATTCTCGCAATATTTTTCATATATGATATATTTTTTCAAAAACATTGAAAATTATAAAACATTTTAAAATTAAAAACTTTTACAATTTTAAAAATTTTAACAAAATTTTATAACATAAAATTCCGAGCAACAATTGTCCATCTTACCTTCCAGAGTTTTTTTTTGCAGTGCTCGCAGGTGAAATGAGGTGCCCAGGGTTTGTCTTGATCCCCGACAGGCATGCCGAAATATGCCTTGTAGGCCTCACACATCTTAGCAGATGCTTCCAAAGAGTACTTTTTCGCTCTTGTCTTGATAAATTGGCCGCAGACATAGCAAAATGCGTCTGCCGAATGCTTGCAGCCTCTTGATGCCATCTCAGAAAAATGCAGATATGTATCCACTTAGGCAGATGGAACTAAACTGAACTGGCGGGCTTAAGGCCCCTGTATTTATACTACTATTTATATTACTGAAAAGTTCTAGAAAGTTCTAGAAGTTACTCCAAGTTTACTCAGCACTGAATCTATCTGGATTGTTCTGGAAAATAGGTAAATTTCAAAATATCACTGTCCTGGTCACAAAAGCAAAGTTTGTGGTGAATAATAGCCATTTTCTATACTTTTGAGGCATAAGCAATTAGGAAATAATACTTACTACCCAGGAACCAAAAAAAAATTTGTTACACGGTGTAAAATTCTACAGTCTTCATTGGTGTAACACGAACTTGCATCAGATCACCTTTGCGTCATATGCCATCTTGACGTATCAGTGCATAATCCTCCATCTTAGTTTGCTATAAAGATAAACCTCCGTATGATAAATAGAACCCAACTAATGCATGACATCCAAGCAAACCTAACAACTTTGTTAAGTCTCACAACTAAACAATTTCATAAGTGATTGCGTTCATTGATTGCCAAATACGTCCCAGCAACCAAGTGCAGAGTATCCATTCAGAATTGTTCTCCGTGATGTAGTAATGTGAGGGACCAGCTTCACACTGCTAAAAGAGAACGCTGTAAGTAGGGTTAAGGCTGAGAGGCTTTGACTTTCATGTGGTCTTACTATTCATAAGCAAATCTATGAAGCCGCTAAGAAGAATGTCACAAAAATAGTTCATGCAGCGAAATCAACCGACTTGAGTAATAAGATCACTGAAAGTTCAAGCTGCAAAGAGCTCTTCGATATTACTTACAAGCTGATGTCAAGGAACAAATGTACACCACTTTAATTCATCGTTCAATTACATTATAAATAAACATCTCATTCACGAAATTGCTTCCAGTGTCTTCGCTAAATCCAGTCCCAACCCGGCTTTATCCAGTTACAGCCATCAAACAGCAAATAAATCCTCCTTGACTAAGCATACAATCAGCAATATTGTTTACATATATAAGGTAGAGCGGCGGCTCTAAAACTGGCCCTTGTGGAACTCCTGCTTGAAATGACTTAAATTCAGATTGACATTAATTTAAGCGTACACGCTGTTTATGATTTGTTTGTTTTTCTTTTACTTTTTCTGACAAGTACCTTCTAAAACATTCCAGTAATTGAGTTATAATTCCATAGGTTCGAAAGTTGTAACAAAAAACTACGATGACAAACCGGGTCGAAAGCCTTTGTAATATCACATAAGACAATGTACATATTTTCAACAGTATCTAGAGCTGTACAAATTCGATGATAAATGTCGATGAACTGGTTAATGACAGCGTGTGAATCCAGACTGATACTTGTTAAGTCAATCGTTGTGATAAAACATCTTTATATAAATATTTGAACCTGACCCTTTCCATGATTTTGTCCTACACAACTCAGAAATGATGCTGGTCTGCAATTGGTGGGATCACTCATACTATCCATTTAAAAATAGGCACAATGAGGAGAGTTTCCGATATTCTAGGAAAACATTGTCTTCTACGTGATTTGAATACTAAATTGGAAAAATATAGTTGCTTGCTAATCTCTGTCCGTAAGCATCAGATTAAAAATTTTGTACTATTAAGCGTGTCATGTATTACGTCCACAAAATTATTTAGTTTCACATCAATTATTATATTTAAGAACTAAAGTTTTCTTGGACCAAACGTCTCACTGATTTCCAATGTTGTCTTGCAATGAATCCAAAATTATTCATATCTTTACAGATGGCTAAAACAGTTCTTTCGCATACCTTTAAAAAATTTTGACGTATTCCACTCTTGGTAGCTTGTTTTATCAGTCTGTTCCTTGATCTGCTGGAGTGACCAATGATGGTATTTAACCAAACCTTATCGTTCAGCTTTTTCTTACATATTTCCAGAAATACAAACATTTAACTTTTTCAATAAAAAGGAAATAAAATAACTAAGCTGCCAATTCCAGATGTCGAGCAAAGAATACAGCCCCAATTAATTTTATTTAGCATGTTACATAATTTGTTAAATTCTGCTGATTTTTATAACCAAACATCTCATAACACACACAATGGTTAAACAATTCGAACAAAATATATGTTCTCGATACATGATAGTGGAAACTATAATTGGACAGGTATTCGTTCAAACAGATAGAATAATAATAACTTCAATAGATAATTCTAAACAAATCCCCACCATTTTATATTTTTTTGGAGACCGAAAAAGATTCATAAGGAGAAATAGTTTATTTCTTACAGATATTTCAGCATATAATGCCACAGTATTTCTAAATATAAAAATGATTCGTGCAGAAAATATTTTCATAGACCATGACTCCCATACATTACTTGCTCCTATCAAACCTGATTGATTTGCTATAGCCTGACAAATTTATGTCACCACACGACACATATTAGTCAATATGAGTTTCCGTTAAAGGTATAGTAGCAATAAAATCCATCGTATTGCGTACTGGTCTGTTATTCAAGTGCACTAGAGATAAGAAAACTTTCAAATTCAACATGCATAGCCTGTTGTGAGACACTTGACTCAGACCCATATCTAACGAAAACATATCCGAATTTCAGTTGAATATCCCATGATAACATTATGAACAATGTCATAGATAAAATGTATGCAAGAATAACTTCGAATTATATTTTCAGAGTTGCTAACCTAAAAACGATGTCCCTGTGAAAACCTGTTTATAACATTTAGAATGTGCCCACGCAATCCCTTGACGACTGTGGTAAAGAAAAATTACGAATTACACCGAAATAAAATATTTTCGAAAAGATAATCATAATAGTGTAAGCATTTCTTAGGAATACCTTCAACTCCAGAGACAAAGATCCGTGCTCATTCCATGCAACATTATATACTCTTTCATTTAGAATGAAAAAATCTGGATCCAGAGAAAACAAGAGAATAACAAACCTATGGCGTAATATACATAACAGTAAATACAAGCCGAGGATCATCTCTGTTAAGTTGGCTGAGAAGAGAAAACTGTAGAGAGAAAATAGGAGAAAGATGGTCAGAAAACTGAATATAAAATATTTGCATGTAATCAAAACTTGGCGTAACAGTACATTATGATGAAAAATATGTTCAATTATTGTACATTTATGCAATACCGGAAACAAAGTACTGTGGGGGTAGATTTTAAATAGATATTATTACAAATGACATATACTTGCAAAAATAAATAAATGTGTAATTTCTTGTGTAAAACCATACAAAAGTTTATTTCCTTTCATTTATCAATGGTGTACTCACATGCATATTCTCAAATGTATCAATTCCTAAATACATCTTATAGATAATTTTGACACATCCATCTATCTACTGATGTATCGTCAATCAAACCATCCATCAATCCAACGATCCATCTATCCAGCCAGCATTCTATCCGTCCATCGAGCCATCAATAAATACATGCTAACATACATACATACATACATACATACATACATACATACATACATACATACATACATACATACATACATACATACATACATACATACATACAATATGTGCATACGTACTAGCACGTGTATTCATAAATGATGAATACATATGGTATATACTGGAATACATTTCATTATTGATTTTTTTAAATTTATTATAAATGTCATTGGATATTGCAAACAGAATCTAAACTATGCAAGATGAGAACCACAAAATAATAAGCTACTAGGCAGGAGTTTCTTATATTAGTGGTGCTTTAACATTTTAATGTCCTATCACGAATCTATTTAAATATATTAGAGTCATCCGAGTGTTCTACTTCATCGCGGTACACCTGCATCGCGTCAACGAACTCACACACGCCTTGTTAATAGGATGACTGTTATATAGGAACACTAAGTACACTGCCATTTAAATGACTGGGCTTCAGTACTCCAGAGTCAGTACTATTCTATACCGGTGGTGTAAGCACCAAGTCAGTAGTCACCCATAACGACACGGTGTAGATGTTATTGTCTTTCTCGTTCCAGCAAAAAAGCTAGAAGTTCTTGATCAAGATCATCTTTCGAGTTCAAAAGTTTATTTGTTTTATTCCTTTTGAATCAATTTTCCTACCTTGTCCAAAAAGAATACATTTTATTGCTTTTCTTACAAATTTTCATCGATTTCACAATCTTTCTTCGATGACTAGTCATGCCCTCAGTAATGAAAATTATGTCTACTTTTCACTCCAACTTTTCCTTGAATACAAAAACTGATTGCCACAGTCTGTAGCTGCCAACGAATTCGAAAATAGCTTCATCTTTTCCCAGCCTTGGAGTTCCCGGAATTAAAATATAAATATGACAGATTTGGATATTTAAACCCTCAAGAAACTGTATCAGATCTCTCGGATCTCTGTAGTTCCCGGAATTAAAATATAGATATGACAGATTTGGACATTTAAACCCTCATGAAGTTGTATCGGATCTCTGTACTTTTTTCATCAGTATTTTGCATATCTTCTTTCTTGGATGGGATGTAATTAAACCTCAGGCAATTATATCTACTGTTTTGCTCTAATTTCTAATAATTGTCCAGTGTTTTCTCATATTGGGCATGAGCAATTTGTAAATCATATGATAGGGTGGAATTCCTCTTTTCTAGCGAAATTCTATATTCTGCGGTTCAAGCTTGTCAGTCAGTACTCCACAACTACTTTCATCACATCAGTCAGCGTCTACATAAATATGGTCTTGAATGAGGAAACTAATCCTGGCTTAAGTTCCTCGGTAAAAGCAGGGCTGTGGATCATTGGCAAGATTGTCACGGAATTGTATAAATCCCTTTTATTTATTAAATACATGTACTCGGGTTTCGTTTTTCATTGTAACAACGATACCCGAGAGTGAGTTATGTATATTGTACAATATTTCGAAACAGTGAGTACGGTTCACCTATGCCGCACGTGCGACGTGCTTTCGATTGGAAAAACCGAATACATCAAGCGTACGGACGATGTAGAGCTTCATCGTCTGTGTATAAATGCCTCACCGTAAGACTAAATCTTTACATTACGGAACGTCTTGTCAGTGAGCAGTCTACTTAAGGATTTGCACATCTTCAGCTGTAGAGGTATGTAAATTATTTATTAATTTCTGATGTATATTTTCTATGTAGCTTCGGCTTGCGTAGTACATTTAAATATTTTCTATTCTTGTTTTTGACTTAACAAGAGCTTCATATTAGCAATATAAAGTGATATTTTTAGGAAACGTTTAGTACCATAAGATTCCTATCGGACACGGGTAGCCACTCAGAAAGAAATAACCAGAGTCGATATGCTGCACGTGCAGTCTTGAGGGAAACTGGGTTGAGCTGGATAGCGCACGCAGTCTGTGTATTATCTTCGCTAAGAGTTAGGGGAATTTACATGACAATTATGATTTGTACGCCTACGGTTCAATATCCATCTAATTTTTTTGTCTCTTCCACGTATTAAAATTTGTAAATACAATATTACTCTGATTACATGTGAGGGCTTAATGTCGTTTGGTTTCAAGGATACATGTGCTAATTTGTTTTTCGTCGGTGCGCCTGGAGCAACCATGCATGCGCAAACATTTGCAATCGACCTAAATCGTGACAAAAGTAGGTCAGTTTTCTCTCATCTTCTTAATAGGATAATTTTGATACAGTGCACTCAACTAGAGTGTAATTAAAACAAATCCCATAATTTTTTATGATGTAAGAAATATTGTCCATTGATTATTATATGGCACAATTGGATAAAAATACGTAAATAGCATCTTTAAATAAAAAACATGGAGAGTGAGCTTCACTCAGTAAAGATCCAGTCCACCGTTCCAAACGTTTTGAATGTACATTTGTTTGCTAAATGTAACCTTCATCCAATTACTGAACAATCACGGAACAACAAACAAGCCACTACCAACTGTGATTTAAATTTATATATGTGAGGGGGAAAAAAGACTTTTTGCTGACTGATATCGTAGAAGAAATTAAAAATGCATTAATGGAATTTGATCTGATCAGGCTTGATTTACTGACTGGATTCTATTAATTTAAATCAGTCTAAACTTATTCTGAAATAGGGAAGGATACCTATCATACAATATAACTTAATGGCGCAACCATCCCTAGAGAATATTGTTGTAGACTCGGATTTAATTGCTTCTTATGTGATATAAGAACTATGCAGCACTGATATTAAATATCATTAAAACGACAAAATGTGGTTGTAAGACTTGCCAAGAGTACAGAAACAAAGGCAGATATTTAAAACAAAAATGTTAAATCTCAACAAAATTGAAGTTGAATACCTAGTAAAGAAAAATATCCACAATTTACATAGAGAGCACCACAACACAGACTAACAATATGAACCTTACTGAGAACTGAGCTTGTGTCTGTTTTGTAAGGAGACAACTCAATCCATTGAAAATGAAAATTGATTCATGACAATATTCTGCATCAAATATAATAGATGCATCTAAAATGCAGGAACCTTCTGAAAGGATCAATAATAATCTATTTGGGTCTACACAATTATTTCACAGACCAAACAAGATAACGATCCAAAAACTTATACATTTAAACGGATAGTATGCGCAAAGTTTTAGACAATCAAAACGTCCATCTAACAGTTTGTGTGTGTGTGTGTCTTTTTTTGTAGCAAAATCTGAACTTTCTTACACACAGAGATATTCAGGTAGCAAGCAATAACACTTTTCTTACACACAGAGATATTCAGGTAGCAAGCAATAACACTTTTCTTACACACAGAGATATTCAGGTAGCAAGCAATAACACTTTTCTTACACACAGAGATATTCAGGTAGCAAGCAATAACACTTTTCTTACACACAGAGATATTCAGCTAGCAAGCAATAATACTTTTCTTACACACAGAGATATTCAGGTAGCAAGCAATAACACTTTTCTTACATTTCGTGACCAGTTGAATCAAAATCATTATGTGCCGTACTAATTTAGATATGAATATGGCTTTATGTAACGAATCAATAAAATGTTTCCACAGAATGGAGCTACGTTTTGGATGACAAGACTGGTTATATATAATGGACTGTCTAGGGTTTTGTCTTGTTTGTAGGCTTTTTGTATCGGTGAATTCACAATATCATAGAAGATAAAACATTTGTAATACCTATCAGAGACATATTGAAATTTCTCAATTCGGACAGAGGGTAAAAGCCAAACTTTATATACAAATGTTGCAATGTATTCTGATGAAGGCAAAGTCTGCCATATAGTATTTTGCAACAATTCTAGAACATTCACAGAAATCGAAAATACACATGCAAAGGCGTTTCGTCTGTTTTTAAGTAATCAAATTTCATATATAGGTTCGCCCATATTACTATAAGAACTACAGAACATACTGAATCTATCATTGAAGCAATTACATAAATATTTATCTCAGCTACTTACTTCACCTCTGTGTACACCATTATGTTCTATATTGTTTTCATATGTATAAATTGTTGCTTTAAGTATGCGCCAAAGAATATGGAATAAATGTGCATGGATCACATCCGTATTTCTCACACTCCCTTCCATTCAAGTTGATTTTGTGTGCTTAATACTTCTTCCCCATAAAGAAGAAAACCAAAATCGCAATCTTTTTCTATTTATGTATATCACGTGAGTTAGCTTTTCCATCGTTAGCCTTCTCTTTCTTAAATTAGTATTTATATGTTGTTCAAAGTATACCCACGATCAATTATAATTAATATGAATAGGAATTTAAAAGAAAGGAATGACAGTTCAGGAATAGATATTCGAACAAAAATTGACAGATATTCAAACATAAATTGACAATTAAATTATACCTGAAAAATGATAAATCTACACACTTTTTAAACCAGATAGATGAAACTGCAGAGCACATCTGCACTTAGACAGAACAGACACTTGTGCCAGGTTGATAATAACACCAAATGTCACTATTTTGACACAGTTGGAACAACTGCAGTCAAATCTGACATGAAAAATTAATTTATAAATTAATGATCATATATATATATATATATAAAGAGAGAGAGATAGAGAGAGAGAGAGATGACTATATATGAATGATATTGCGATATGGCGGCACGTGCAAGTTCTTAACAACGAAAGGCGCAGAGTTAACACATATGGGACTAGTATGTCTGTGAATACAAAACCTACCGAATTAGATAATTTAAAAATCTATCGGTGGATTAAAAGTTGACTCTGCTGTTCGCAAAGCTGGTGCACATTGAATCCATGAGCGATCGTTCATCTGCAACGGAACGTTCTGTGTGTGAGTTGCATGCTGAAAACAATGTACTTAGTCAGAAAGTCACATTTTTGGAACATAAATCAATTGATGTAGGGGCCAGGTAAATATTTCGAGGCATTACAGCGACGATGGAAGAACATTGTATGAAGCTGGTTAAGGAATTTATTATCGAGCATTCGGGCCTTGACCCTGACCATATTTACATTCAACGAGCTCATAATATTGGAATAGTTAGAGGCCACGCTGATTTAATGTACTGATTCGACCCAGGGAAATAAATGCCTCTTCCAGAGACCTTCAAGACACTTAACTAATCCTAATCAGCGCACACTATTTTCATAACTCACGATATCAAGTTCACCATGACTATCAAGGAAATATTAGAGGCAAGGACACAGTTAAGGAAAAAGGATAAATCAGCTAAGAGTTGCGGTAACAGGGTTAGTATCAAATGCCCAGCAAACTGGTTGTCAATGGCAGCTCTTGCTGATTTGTTTACCGACTGGTCAGATGTGATGAAGGGTAGCTGGCATCATCTTACAGATGATGTGGATGAGCACCATGTTGAGGCTGGTGATGATCGAGTCCAGTCCCAACGCGACCTCATTAATGTCCAGGCGCAGAGCCATTTTGTCAACAATTGCCAAAAGCGTAGGGCAATCGACCTTACCAGGAAAGTGACACGGGTGTTTTCCTGGTTGGATCCATGCATGTATTTAGTATGTAGAGATTTCATTGCTAGGACGCTCACTGCCCCAGATTTTGTGGGAGACGATGACAAATCTGTCAGTATTCCTGATGATTATACGTCTTTGTGCCTCGTGCATCGCGTGATACTGGATTGGTAAATTAACACGGTAATGCGCTAATTGACCTTTGTAAGAAAACTTCTTTTAGAATTGTAAACGGGCGAGTTGGTCACGATACTAGTGTTGGCGAATTCTCTTTTATAAATAATAGAGGCAGAAGTTTGGTTGATTATGTTACATGCAGTCAATCATTATTTTCTTTTTAAATAAATGTTCTGTAAGTTATCTCAGCCCATATTCTGATCATTGTGTTGTCATTTTTTCATTTGACGTAGATATTTCTAGATGTGCTAATATGAAAAACGACGATTTTATAAGCATACATGGATAAAATGTCTCCTCAAAATACGTATGGGAACCCAAGCTGGCGATGATTTTGTAAATAAATTAAATTCGTTCTTTGTGAAACAAAAATTAGATGAAATATTGCACTTCATTTCCGATCCAAATGTGAATCATGATACAGTTAACAGTTCAAATATGAACATTTCTGAAGTATTTTTTGTCTGTAGAAGATCATTTTGTTTTTAAGCACCAAGTATCAAATCGTAAAATAAACAGTCATAATCTGTCACAACGAGATTCTCATTGGTTTGATGCAGAATGTGAAACTAAAAGAAAGTAATTTACTCAATACCGAAATATTTATAGAAGAACTGAGACAGAGTCACATAGGATACGCATAGTAGGATCACATACAGCCTTTAAAAAGCAGATTAGGCACTATGGAGCTCAATTCATTGATCAACAAACCAAACAGCTGTTAGAAGCACGCTTAAATAATGCGAAAGAATATTGGCGGATGCTAAAAGGATGCGGCACCAAACAAACCTCGGAAGTAACTGTTGATGAATTTGCAGCTTTTATTCTTGAAAGTGTGAATATACCCGAGGGTCCTTACTTTCGCGATAAAAGTGATGCCATTCTATTTTATAATGAATTTGTCAGGGTTGATCTTGAAATTAGTTTTGAACTGTTGAATGTAGATATTACAGAAGAATAGATAAGTAAAGCCATTAACGAATTAAAATCTGGTAAGAGCTGTGGACCTGATAAACCGGTAAATGAATGTTTGATTCATGGTAATGGTGTATTGCAGTTATGTTTCTTAAAAAAATGTTTATTATTAGTTTTAATACAGGATTTATTTTCATGAAAGTTTGGTCTAACGGAATGATTATCTCAATTGATAAGAAGGAGTAAATTAATGAGGTTGAAAACAATAGAGGCGTCAATCTATTAAGTGTATTAAGTAAATTTTGCACACGTATTCCAAACGATGTGAAGTCGGCAGTTAATTAAGAGGTTTATTTTGAAGTTCAGGCGCTAGTTTCAGAGAAAATATGTCTACTGGAGATAACATTTTTATATTGCATGGATTAAGTACTCTTTGTCTAAATTCAGATAAAAAAATTATTGCGCTTTTGTTTATTTTACAAAGGCCTTTGATTATGTTGTAAGAGATATACCAAGGTACAAAGTACTGAAATTAGGGATTAGAGGAAAAACTTGTAATATTATACATTCTAAGTTAGATACAATAATACTTTGTCTGAGGAATTTATGTGTGTAACTGAAATACGCCAGGGTCAATGTTTATCATTCTTTTTATTTGCTACGCTTATTGATGATTTAGAAGATTAATTTTAAGAAACTGAGGTTGCAACGATATATTTAATTACACTGACATTGTTCTTGATACTTTATACAGATGATATTGCAATGTTCTCCCGAAAAAAGAGTGTTTACAAAAGGGTTTGGATACTCTTGGCAACTATTGTCATAAATGGCACTTAAAAGTAATTACAAAAAGGACAACGACTATGGTATTTTGAAGTGGTGGGAGAATTCCAGATTGTAATAAATTCTTCAAGTTTGGAACTAGATATAGTCAATAAATTTGTTTTCTTGGCATTGTTTTTGCCTCGGCTGGTGCATTTAATAAAGCACTACCAACACTTGCTGGACATGCCTCTAAAGCCATTGTGGCGGACTACCCTCGTTACAAGGTGTCAGTTTTATTTGGTTGGTTATCGTTATCTAGAGGATGATCGACCTCGGTGTTATTGCCCGGATCGAGTAAATAATAAAATAAATTATGAAATTTATAGATGGAATCAATAGAGATCTGAGCAGATATATAGAACAGAATAACACGAGCCCCCGTACATGAAATTTAACAATTTAATCAATTACATAAACAAACTGGGATAATACATTATATTAGGAAGATACACTTCTTTTTTAAATAAATCATTTACCGAATTTCAGACACAAATATACTTATATAAATAGCCGATCTGTTTAAACGATAGAATTAGTTCATCATAGAATCGAGTGAACAATCGAAGTCATTGCCCTGTACAACTGCATAACCTGCGATAAGCCGGTCACTCCAACTTCGATGCTGCTGTTCAGTCAAGATTGATGTTCTCCTCTTTTTTCCCTTCTCATCTCTCTTATCTCGCCTCTTTCCGGCCTCAAACTTTGTGTGGGTATGTAGGTAGGTGGATACGTGGATGGAACTATTTCCCCTTTCAAAATAAACAGAGAAGCAGCCTAAATCTTCTGCCAAATATCCTTCTGGGAGTAGAGCATTACTCCACTCTCGTTACGTCAGATATCATCCTATCGGAATTCAAACAGATACCAAAGGCTATTGTTACGACTCCATGGTCTAGAAAAATGTAACAGAAAGAAAGTGAAACCTACAAATCAAGTAAAAATCAACAAGCAATTTATTTCTAGATAATTAAGATGAAAAATTTAAAAAACTTACAGTAATGTGTATTAAAATCCAAATAATCCAATAAGAATTAGCGTTCAAATCACAAGTCCTAAATATAGAATATTCCGAATTCGCGGCTGTATCCTTGAATGTTATGATGTGCCAATGGTCTTCAAAGTCCTGATGTACTAGTAGTCTTTAATGTGCTGATGTCAAAATGAAGTACTCCAAAATATCTCTGAATAAGTTCATATAATTTCCAAAATCATCAATTAAAAATCCAAAATCCAAAAGTCTATGAGCACTGTTATAATCCAATGAATATTTAAATAATTCCTCTCTTAGAATTTTGAATTACTTTCCACAAATGTAATAGCTCTTTACAAGACTGATAGTAATGTCGAAACTGAAAAACAGTCAACCAAACATGGTATATATAAAGATTGGTCAAATGACAGAATGTTCTAGAATATGAGTCATCTTAATGGAATTTTACTTGTGTGGACATGACTTTTTACACACAACTCTAAGGATTTTCCAGATTAATCTGTAAACAAAATCAACTTTGACCTCAAATGAAGAAAATATTGTGTTTATCAAAACTATGCTTGAACTTAAATTTGAAGTAAACAACCTAATTCAAGGACACTAGTTAAACATGTTGTTTTATTTTTTTCTTCTGATAAACAACATTAAGATTTAAACAAATATTAAAATCAAGAAACATTTATAATTTCCTAAAATATCTTAAATATTATATAAACATTATACATAACACTATCTGGTCAGGCCAAACCTGGCAGACCATAAACAAACCTAGTTACAGAAGATTAACGTATTTCTAATGGCCATTTCATCACTGACTCACATTAACATCAAACCAGACATAGCGGTTTCAGTTCACGTCCTAATTAAACAAATGAATCAATGAAATTCACTTCATGGCTTAACTGCATTAATTTCAGTGAAAACTCACTCAAGTCTTTATCATACATGAAATCATCTAAGACAACTTGTATCAAATAAGGTAATGCATGAAATCCTTAGAATACATGATTCCTATAGCAATCAAGACGACAAATTCAAACAATTCATCAAACTCATATAAAGAAGATTATTGTACTAATTCAAACAAATAGTTATACTCATATCAAGAAAATTGATCTACGAATTTAAACAAATAAATTCATGCAAATATAAACAAATAAATTCAAGCAAATAATTATATTGTTATCAACGAATTACATGAGATTGATGCAAATATCTTGTGCTTTCAAGACCCGCTCGCTTCTACCGCCAGAATTGTGTCCGTCAACTTCCCAGAAGAAAAGAAATATTGGGCATTCTTGGTACGACAATTATGACATGATCTAGGACTCGAGGAAGCTTGGATGAACCAATCTGTCTGTCGGCGATACAAATGTATTTTATCACTTGCCAAACAATGCTTAGCTGACCTGTTTGTTCTAAAGATAGAGGAATCCCCAAGATCTATCCTATATGTAAATTTGTCTCTGGAGTTCAGATGTAAATTTGGTTACAGTATAAAACATTTGACAACATTCTCGATTGTAAAAGTTATTCTCCGCTTCGAATTAAAAGCAAATATCTTCAGTATTAGGTAGGCCAAGTATGTGCAAATTCATTGACTTATTAATCTGTCCGCATAGTTATCAGAAATCGGAGTGATTTTATATAGAGATCATTTATCTTAATGTCTGATTTATTGAATGATAGGCAATATAACCGCTAATAGATTTATAGTGTAATGTTAATATATATATATATATATATATATATATATATATATATATATATATATATATATATATATATATATATATAATATATATATATATATATATATTGTTGAATGATGTAAAATTCTCTGAAAATAAAAATTAAGAATGACTTATTGCATGTACAAAATAACTTGACTAAATTTTCATATTTGCAATTAAAGTCTGTTCTCTATTGTTGTGATTTATATGCATTTCGTATATGAATTTCTAGATTTGTGCGCCACCATTGGATCATGTATATATTATAATATTCGTTATATACTTGTCATGGTCAATTGCTTTCATGAAAAAAAACTTCACTTCACTTCACTAAATGAAACTAAAGTATTCATTGATTGTATATATATATATATATATATATATATATATATATATATATATATATATATATATATATATATATATATTGTAATGTGACAGTTGATGTCCAGGATAACTTTTTAACTTGCGTATCGTTATGCATTGGGTAGCACATGTACATGAATCAGCATAGCAGAGCTGATCAAAACGTCAATGATATATGCATAAATACAGGAACCTCACCTTTTTTTAGTTGTTGGACAGTATTATTATACTTTCAGCCATCCAGTTTTTTGACATTTGTTTCATGTCATTATCATTAATTTTGAATAACAATGTATTTTTGATCGCTTCGACAACGCCGCGTTGGTACCTTTGTCCTTAGCATTTGACCTCATTCATTGTCATACTTGATTCAATAGTATACCTCTGTACCGTGTTACTGCACTCTTTGAGGTACGCGTGTGTTAGAAATCGGGACGAAAGTCGATAATGAAATTGTAATTCAGGCTGTTAAATTTGTATTCCTGGTAGAATTGACGATAATAAGTAGTTTTGAATATGTTTTATTCAAATGATTTAATATGGATATATGATATTTGATTCAAATGTTGCAGTGTCAATATTATTTTAGTCTGTTGCTCACAGGTTTAAGTGAAGTTCACATAGAACTGCGAGCATATCTGTTGTTAGTATAAAAACCGCGCGCGTTCGCTTTTCCGTCCTATCAGTGTCAGACCGAGCTGAATCTCACTGGGCGTGTATTGGAAAAGGGAATTTGGGTATTTGTTGTAGACATGACGAAAGGGGATAATTTAAACAGATTTTGTAGTAAATTGATAGAAAGCAGAGAAATAATTTGAAATAGGTTATATAGTAAGCACAGAAAGAAAAGTGTTTGAGAAATTTATTGCGTAATTGAGGAAGATACATGAAGCAAGCAAATGGACTTGTAAGATATGAAAAATTAAGATTTATAATGATAAAAAACTAGATAGGCAGAATTTATATTTTTATTGAATATTGCTAGGTAATAAAGAAAAGAGAAATGAACAAATTCTTTTATATCTAGATTGTCAAACTTGTGTAAGAACAGTGCAGTTTGTTTTGTATATCTATGGTGAAGTACAGGGAATAAGCTCTGCTTCGCCATTTTAAATATCAATTGACTATTTCTGGACCTTTGGCTTACCACGTGCTCTTTAACAAGTTACGGTTTTATGGGTTTCATTTTGGTGTCAAAATGACACTTGAACAACAAATATGTTTGATCTTCAGAGAACAGGGATTTATGTTTCTAATTAATTCGTTTTATTCAATTAATAATAATAATAATAATAATAATAATAATAATAATAATAATAATAATAATAAATAAATAAATAAACAGACGCAAAAGTTTGTAATGTCCCAGGAACTTAAAGGTTTTTCTAACATTTCGGGCTAGATAGGCCCCTTAGTTAGGGATACAAAGGGACAAGTGAAAAGACAAAATAGACACTTAACACAAAATCCGCAAAATTTAAAAAATATCTACATGGTGAGGCAGAACAATTCTACATATCAACTGAACAAAAAGAAACAGAACATGAAAATCTCCAAGAAGAATGCGCTACATGTCTACACCTATAAAGGATGGTGCAAACAAAAATATTAAAAAATCTGAATGAAAAGACGTAAAGTGACGAAAATAGAAGATTTTGATTGGCGATTGCGAAAGATTAGCGAAAGATTAGCGTGGACTGGCAGAAAATAAAGGAGGGACGCGGTGAGTTAAGAACCTCTTCGCCACGTACAATGTATGACCTAATTATGTAAATTGTCTGCTCCGAAAATTATATCCCCGTTAGTTATTTTGTATAGTAATGGCTAGAACACCAAACTGTTTTAATAGGGATGCAAAGACAAATAAAAAGATTTAACCTTTAATAATAATAACAATAATAGAACAACAACAACAGCAACAATATTCATAATAATCAAGTCTGTATCAGTTGAAGGTCATGCAACACTCTAATATCAAATAAAACGAGACAAAAACCGAAAAATACAAATGAATATATTGATTCTGTGTCATTTAGTGAATTGTGAAAAGCTGCAGAGAAGAAATATTTCAAGTTTTCTATGCGTTCTGCGTCGATCTAATCCGAGTTCGACTCGGTTGGTAGCATCTCTAGGAAATGGAAAGATTGCCAGGTGGAGTTTGTGAGTAGTGTATAAGTTTGTTTCGGCGGTGGCTTTTGTGATTCTTCATGATTTTTCTTAAGTCCACAGTTTCCTCAACGTACTGGACATCATAGTTCTTGCATGTCTGAAGGTAGATTACATGTTTGCTATAACATCCTCAATTTGGTTGATGTTGAAACCTACTCAAGTTGTTGAGCTTCTGAATGATTCTATCTAAGGCATATGCTTGCAAATGAGGCAGCGTTTTTCTTTAGAACTGCATGTGCCTGTTTCGAGGGTACGGTTTGGATTATGCTCGCACCGTACCAGGCGATCTTTGAAGTCTTTTGGTCTAAGGTATGAAAAAATAGGTACTTCCTTGAATATGCCCTTCTGATCTTAGGAAGATTTGATGAGGTACCAATGTCTCTGGACAATCGGTTGTATATTCGGAGAATCAGGGTGGTATGTTAGCACAAAGGGGATGCGTGTTTTGGCCGTTTGGGTTTTGTTACTTTTTAGAGCGTTTCTGTTGAGAACCCTGATTTTAACGATGGCTCTGTCAATATTTTTCCTTTTGTGTCCTCTCCTTCTAAGGTATTCATTGACTTCTCCAACTCTCTATTTTCGAAAAGACTTTGGGTCGGGGTAGATGCGTTTGAAACGAACGCAAGGGCCGCATGGAAGTTTTTCAATGATGTGTTTATGGTGGCAGCTGACCTTGTTCAGATATTGATGCGAGTGCGTCGGCTTGCAGTATAAGTCAGTTTCTAATTTTTCGACCTGGAGGATGGATGGGGCATCAAAAGAAAACATTTGAACTACCTGATGATCGTGATGTAAATTTATTATTGACGAATTCAAAGAATTGTCTAAATGTATCTCCGGTTTAAAGTCACTTTGATTTACTTTGATTCAATGTCATCATTTGATCTGCACGAGCTTAAGTGTCTATGGGGTGCCTCGTTGATGAGTTTTTGTTCCAGTCTCCTCATAAATAGTTCGGCATATGACAGTGCCATTCGTGTGCTTATTGCAGTTCCATTAACTTAATGGAAAAGTTGATCGTTGAACACAAAATTGTTCAAATTTGAGAAGTGGCTTAAAAGTTTGACGAGGTATTAAAGTGTAGGGGAATGACTGTGGCGACCATCCCATGCTTTCTTTCAAGCTTGAATTATATCGTTGTGCGAAATGTTGCTATAAAGAGCGCAGAAATACATAGTTACTCAAGAGAGTCTTTTCGGGGAGGTTAAATGTGGGTGTTTTATTAAGGTAATCGGTGGCATCCTGGAAGTAGAAGGGGAGTTTTTCCACAAAAGGTTGAAGATGTTAGTCACCAAATTCAAATATTATTTTTGTTACTACTTTTTTTATTGATTGTATTTTTTATGTTGATTGATTGTTTCCAGAAACGATTGGCCTTCCGCGGTTTCCCTCCTTGTGGATTTTTGGGAGTATATTAAAATCTTCCTGCCTTAGGGTAGACATAACGGAAGTAGGTCAATGTTTTGCCATATGTGTGTGATGTGCTGTGCATTTCTGTCAGCGTCTGACATACTATTTCACAGTGCTTTATTGTTACGTCTTCATCAGGATTTTAGCAGAAACTCTCGTCTGATGTTTGTCAATCCCATTTGGCAATATAGTCAGTTGTATACATTACCACAACGCAGGACCCTTTGTCGCTTAGCATGATGACAATATCCCCCTTCTCTAGCAGATTTTTCCGATTCTGCTTTTCTCTTCGAATCAGACTCTGTCTTTGTCAAGCAAGATCATTTCACACGGAAGATAGGAATTATTCCAGTGCTAGAGTTTTACTATTGAGGGTGGTGGAACACGTGTGCTTTTTATTAGGAACATTTTGGGTTTTATATTATTAAAGCTTGATTCATTATCGGGGTCATTAAATTGTTCCTTGTGTCTCATTCTCCGCGCAAAATTCTCGAAGTCTTCTTTCAGCTCGAGTATATAGCAAGTAGTAGGCAAAGGACAGAAATTGAAACCCTTAGAGAGGACACTTAAATCATAATTGGAAAATTGAACTGACGTCAAGTTCACCACATTGTTTATATTATATTGGGGGGAGAAGGATTTCCTATGAAACTATATGTTCGTTTTCTTCGCAAATTAGTGGAACATTTAGGTAATGCTTCCCCGCTTATCAAATGGTCTCTTGAGAACTTGCAAATTTGTTTATCTGAAAGTTGCGTTCTAAATGCGTCGAGGAATGTGCTTAATTTGTCCATGTAATAAGTGAAAGCATCATGGTTACAATTGTATGTAGAAGTTCGGTGTAAGCTTTCATACCGTCATCAAATTCACTTGCTTGATGAAGAATTCTATTTGTTAAGAGCTCAAAAAGCTTGGGAGAGGTTGTATGTAGAACTGACCTATCGCCAGAGCAGTGATAACAACGCCCTACAACAGCATAACACTTCATATCAAATTGAAGTATTCTATGTTGACACTTACCCCATGTTATTTAGTGTTAATTGTTCAGTGCATACTGAAAATTTCATAAAAAGTGGTTGACCAATGTTTAAGTTATGAAAATTTGAATATGTATATTATATACAGGGGCAGTTGAATAGGTAACGGACATTAGGCCTGAATGTCCGACAAGCTGCCAGTGCGCCTGTAAATCACATGATGTTCACACATTTACTAGCGACAGTATTAGTCGGCGGTCCATAAGTATCGGCGAGTGTTAGAATCTGAGTGACATAAGGCGACATGCTAATTCAGTTCCTCTCTTTTAAAACAGACACATAGGTGTATTGGACCAAACGTGCCGAAACGTCAATGTTGAAGCCCAAAGGAACAGCTTTGCTTTCTAAATAGTTAAAGTAATTGTTTGCATGATGTTCTGTCTTAATTTTCTTTCTTTGCTGAGGAATCTTGGTGTGGAAAAAAATATACTTATTGGTCCATTGTGAGGGAAAAGAAATAAACACGTAAAAGAAAGATAAACAGGAAAAACAACTAAAGTGAGCTGTAACAAGGAGAACAAAAGCTGACCCACAACTGCAAAATACAGAGAGTGGAACATAGAGCAAAGGAGGTTGGATTATCTATAAAGGGAAAATCACAACTCAGATAATACAATCTGGCACGAAGCAACTATGAGAGTCACACAAACACCAACACAGGCAACAACCTAGCGTTTGAGTGGCACCGGATCCCCAGATAGTTCTTGTAAGAATAATTTGGGAATACAACCAACAACACAAATTATAGTGTATAATGACACGAACGTTGGTAGCGGATATATATACACACACACACACACACACACACACACACACACATATATATATATATATATATATATATATATATATATATATATATATATATATATATATATATATATATAGTATGATACAAAAGTTGGAAAACGGCAAAAACGAGCGGGGAAAGGTTTCAGTACGTCGTACGTTTCGACCCTGAAGCAAGCGCTTCCTCGCTGGGGAAAATAAATTAAACACAGAGACAAACACACACAAAGCGTGACACGTGTAGAACAAAAAATGTTTACATTTTAGCACAGAGACGAAAAATTATCCATGATAATGAAAAGTCTAAACTAAAGGAAAGTAACAAGATAACAAGAAATAACTACATGTCTGTGAAGGCATCTATTATTTATGAAAAAGGCAAACAAAATGTCTCGCAAGCTATTAGCTCAAAAGCTGTATGTGACCTAATTTTCTACCTCATTGCGACGATATCGTGTTTCATATGGCGCCATCTAAAGCGAAGCATTATTCGCTTCTGGCTTTTTACATCTCGAATATCTACATCAACACGCGCCATTCTTTGTGCGTGTTTGTCTCATTATACGTATTTCATTGTCCCCTGAGGAAGACCTTGCTTTAGGTCGGAACGTAGGGAAACTTTGTTATTTTCCCCGCCCCGCCTTTAAACTTTTGTGTCATTATATAATATTTGTGCTAATGGTTTGCATTCCCATTTTCTTTCTTGCAAACTCCTTGGGAATCTGGCACCTGTCAAAGCCGAAAGTCGTTAGCTATGTCGGGGGGGGGGGGGGGCGTTTCGCGGAGTTTGCTGTATTTTTTTCCGAAGGAGGCGGGCGCAAAAAGGCGACGCTCGCCTGGGGCGCCATTTCGTATAGCAGAAACTTGCGACGGCCCTGACTGTAATATCAGTATTGCTTAAATCTACGCATTGATTGATAGCTGACATCATTACGTCTGAGAAATTGTATTCGCAAATAAGGCGCAAAATAATGCATTTCTGGTGTAGGTAGAGGATTTTAAATTTGTGAAAAACTAATTGAACCAGAATTATAGCAATAAAAGAAAGTTGAAATTATATGAGTATTATTCGAAACTGAAGAAAACAATGTTTATATCCTAAGCTAGAACATTTGTCTCTAAACATGAAATGGCTCTAACTTGGATTTACCTTGAATCTTTTGATTTATTGAAGTCCTAGGCCTGTAAAGATCACTCAGCTTCTGTGTTTCATATGTTCACAGTATGCTCTAACTTGCTCTCTACTTTCGTTTTTGAATATTAGAGAGTGATACAGTTTGCTTCTTTCTATATATTTTTTTCGAAAATCGCTTCTTTGATATTGTGCTGAATATGAACCTGTCATTAAATCGGTAAACACATAACCTATTTAAGATTATGGTTAATTGAGACTCAGCAATCAATCATTACCATTTGGAATGATAATCCAGGCGACTGGTGTTAATTACTGCAGCCTGATAGTTATTCGCTTAAGAGCAGTTTAAGATCGGAACTCTTTGCATAGAAAGCTGATGAGATCCATGGCACAAAAGGTAAAATGTTGCCTGCTGGAACAGCTTGTTAGCAGCAGGTTATAGCCATTTGATACGGAAAGTCTGGTGCCATGACGAATAAAACATCTGATTGCTTAAAACATTGTTTGAAAACTGTAGTATTTTTTAAAATTTTAATTCAATATTAACCTGGCAAGTTTTAACAACAAAAAAATGTTTCAAAACAAACAATTACTTTACTGATGCGTTAAATATGATCTTTACACATTTTCTAAAACCTATGTAAATGTTGTACAACTTTACAGAAAAAAGGGCTTTTATTTTTTATTTTTTTTTAGAAACGTCTTAGTAAATGGCATATATTTACTATTTGTTCCACTTTATTTGTAAAAAATTGTCGTAAAATGTTTTTTTATACTATTTTCGTTAATAATTTTTATTTAAATGAGGGAAATTTTGCCCGTTAAGGGCTGTGTAAATACCCTAACTATATGTATTACGGTAAAGTCTTGTGGAGAATTAATGCTAAGGGTTGTATTCCTATAATTTAGATAAGCAGTAATACCTCTTCATGGCCACTTCTTGTGATATATGATTTTATTTCCTGATTTTATAATTTATATTTTCAAGTTATAAAGCTGACATTTTTTAGTATGTATGAGCTCATCTACTCAAAATTATATTTCCAATCAATTTTAAAACAACCCCATTAATTTCGGGATAAGTTTTTCGCTCAAGAAACAAAAAGCAGGAGCAGACTTTAAAATTGTGGCAAAAAAATCATCAAAATTCGAGAAGTAAGTTGGTTTCTATCATCAAAGTATAAACATATTGAAAACAATTGTCTTTCACTTCGGTGCTTAGTAATTTGAAAACATATAGCATTAGCATAGTTCTAAACAGCAAAAATATATTATATTTTTACAATTATTATTATCATTATTATTATTATTATTATTATTATTATTATTATATAAAGTATTCTATTTTTAGAATTAGTACGGTAATGTTACTGCATTGTTGTTGTATTTTTATGTATTTATTTTTCCTGTGGTTGAACAGAGGTTATTCTTAACTATTACAACTGAATTTTACCTTCAAAAGTTTAAGAGTGATACAATTTCTTCTCTCACTCTATTACAGTTAATTTTTCTACGTGTTTATCTCTTAAAAAGGAAGGGTTGATATCTAGGTAACTTATTTCCAGATATTCAAGATAAAACCGCTCTCTCTAACCGTCCGGCATATTGCTCAAGATCACGAGTAATCAGTCACGTCTGTCAGTGTTATTTTTCTCTTTTCAGAAGACTTGTAGCGCATTCCTATCATAAGTACTACACTCCCCGCGAGCCAGCCCTGATCGAGCATTATCAAAACTATTTCTATGACGAACCCCAGCCGAAGAGATAGCCTTCTCTATGTAAACTATACATCTAGGTAGACTGTTCTATAAATAGGTCAACCGAATGGAGTCTTTCAGATCTGGCGACCAAGTGTGTCATTGAAAACAGACGTTGGAAATCTAACAGATAAACTTAGGAAAGATCTAAAATAGAGTATGCACAGGTACAATGCGAATTCGAGCATTGTTTTAGATGAGTCTATAATTTTCAAAGGTTTCGCCATTTTTTATTTTATTGATTTCTTTGGTTGCCTATCGTAAATTAGTATTTGTTTATTTAGGTCACACAACACATATGTTCGTTTATGAGGCATGCATGCACTTTTTTTTTTTTTTTTTTTTTTTGAGGCATGCATGCACTTTGCCTGAACATAAAAGCGCTTGCTGATCACCAGTAAATTGTCTTATGCTATAGTATATGCTACTTGATCGTTACATTTTGACGATTGCGTTTGGTGTCTTTAAAAAAAGTCGTGTTGTCTGCATTATAACATCATAAGAAAAGTAAATAGATGATTCATCTCCATTAGTCCATGGAAAATATATAATTAGTCAGAGTAACTTGTGGGGCCAGATAGCTCTTCCTCTCTTGTGCAATGTGATGTAAAGCAAATTGTTTATCTGTATGAAATAGGGCTATTTAAGAGAATCGTTAAGCAAAACACTCGGAGACTCCACAAGAACATTTCATTAAAATATCCTCTATATGAGAATAAAATTGATTGGAATGGTCCCAGTAAATATATTCAGCATAATCGATGTACAGTAGTCAAAAAGATCTACAGGCGGAGTTTTCGTGACGACAAAACCTAATGTTTGTTGTCTCCGTTTCGAGGATGGCCTCATTCGATGTGGTGAATGAGTCAGTCCTAACCAGTGAACGCATGACGATTTTTAATTAATTTCCATTAGCGTTTTGACATTTTTTTTAAAGAAAAGACCTTTAATAATAATTATATAAGATTATTTAAGTGTATAATACTGTCAGTAATGATAATAAGGTCCTAAAACTTGATGACTGCGTGAATGATAAAGGCCAAATTTTCACCTTAACTAAATGAGGGATGATTTCAGAGTTCCCGGATGTAAAAAAAACCCAACTCCCCTACGATTTCCATAATAAAAATTCATAATTTTATAAAAGTTAACAAGTAATCATAATGAAACATGTTTACATAATCAAGCACATACAGTGCTTTGAACAAAAACTAATAAAATCGTCCTTAATCCTTAATAATAATAATAATCGTCTAATATTATTGTTACAACATATATGAAAATGTTACTGATGGATCATTACAAGATGTTGTTCATATCGTTTAAAATTTCACCTTGAACAATGGAGAAGTTAATAAAATGATTTGGACATTAACTACAATGGATATAAAACATCTATTTTAAACCATAACTTTCCAACAGTTTGATAGCTGAAGTAGGATATTAAAATGCTTACTCTTATAAATGACTTATTCCTGAAATTAGTTATCCATGAAAATGTGATATATTGGAAGATTTTGAGTATATAAAATACATCACTTCCTTTTCATTTTTATGGATATCTAATTTAGAAATAATCTGTTTGACATTTAGATTAAAATTAAAGCGTTGATAATCTTCAACAGAGGATGTGTCAGAAATTGTTATCCCTCTGTTTTATTGCATTATATTTTATAGATAACGTTGTTTCTGTCTATTGTTATCCCTAAGTTTTATTGTAAGCCTTACTATACCACTTGTTTACAAGAAACGGTATACGTTTGTCATCAAATACTTACTTTCTGCCATTATGTTTCACGACTGACATTGCTCAATGCTATGATACATGATATTCTAAATCTTTGTGTTTCTTTTGCTTTGATGTAACGGTTTCATCAGTGGAGATGCGAGGGTTCGAGGCGTTCGGGGGGCAATGTTCTATAGTGGCACCCCTACTTTGCCACAAAGAACAGTTTTTAAGTCAGTTACCAACCTCCCCCCACCCCACCCTCCATCTACGCCCCGGTTGCAGCTGCAAACTAAAAAGCTCCCAACGGAGCCACAACTGCATACATACAAAATTAGCAGTGTTCCATAACATGCTACTTGAATTCTGAAGTCGTTGTACCTCTTTGCTTTGAATTTCTTGATTTCATTGTGTTTGACCCTTGCTACTCTTCTTGTATATCAATATTCATTTTGACAGGAAAGTTACTGGAATTCACGGGACCTTCTGAAAGGGCATCAGGTGCAAGGGATTGTTTCTAAATGCGCGTCAGGTCTGCGTCAGAAATTTTTCTTATCGCCAACTATGTTTATTTCTTCCCTTTTTTCTCTTTATGGCCCCAACTATTCTCAAAGGTTTTTATGATGAATCTCCATGACATTTTGCATACTTTGCTATCAGATGTTAGACATTGTACACAGGACCGGCGCAAGGGTATTTAGCGCCCTAGGCGAACCTTCAGGCTTGCGCCCCCCCCCCCCCCCCCCCCCCCCCCCCCATTAACTTTCGAAAATGAATATTGTACATTTATTCTTTCCTTCTGTTTTTCTATTTCAATTTATAGACTCTTATTATCTTCTATTTTACGCTATTTCTCTTTCTTTTTTTATTCATTCAGTTTTTGCCCCTCCCCCAAACGTTGTCGCCCTAGGCGACCGCCTAGTGTGCATAGAGGTTAAACCGGCCCTGATTGTAGATAAATAAAGAATGAGAGTCTGTTAGACATAACAAGAAATTGAATCACTTTAATGTTTAACCTATACATCAATGGCCAGACACCGACATAATACAAGAAAGTAATAACAATATTAAAATTCCAAAAACATAATTTGTATGGACAATAATTATCCCCCAAAATTTAAAACAAATTCTATTCTTATAATATATATTGTTGATGGATGAGATAGAATTTAAAATAAATCGTAAAGTTTTATGTTTTTGTTGTAATTTTATTATAGTGATGTTAACTTACAAAGTAATATTTATCATGTTCAAATACTAAGTAAGAATTTTCATTTGGAGTATTTCTTCTGGGTTCCAATTCCAAATATCATTTACGACACACGAAATATACACTTCTAAAATACGAAATGTTCCATTATCCCAATCTACCCTTGACTATTGTTTTTAATAATAATGCTTAATCTTAACATTGCATTTGTTTGTGTTTAACAACATATCAATATATCAACACATAGTACTGAAGCAACTGCTGTATATTGCCATGCCCAGAAACTCGATACGGAGGCTGAGCCATCCTAGTCTGTGCAGGATTTGAATCCGCACCCTTCTGGTGACTAGTCTGGCACACTAACTACCGCTGTTACGTTGAAAACAATTAATAGAACATCCAATGCAGCTATAACAAAAATTTCCTTATTTATATTGAGAAAAAAAATGTGACTCGTGTGCGTGTTGACTAAGTTTGTAATTCAAATTATTCCCATTATTTTTTTATTTTTTCCGCATAATTTCTGAACAAAAATGAAAATGTTCGGCGACACTAGATCCCCTTTTCAACATTCCTTTTTCAAAGTAAGAATTTGAGACTTATATCAAAATTTACACCAAAAATATCAGTATTTTTCAATCTGATTATCAAATCAGCAACGGTAAAATATTGTATTAATTTGTTTGCCTTCTCTTTTTCGTGGACTCTTTAGGTAATAACATTAAATATTTGCTTGAAATCAATCATAAAAATCAATTTTACATTTCCTGTTTTCTAGTTTTAAATAGAATATCAATATTTCTCTTCTAAACCTATCTGAAACCCATATTGGCTTTCATGAACAAAATAGTCTAAAATACTTGTAAATATATTTGTAACACATAATTGCCATTAAATAGATTATTTTTAGCAATGATACAAACTGCCATTTGTTTAATTAAGTTTCAACAACGAAAGGAGAAAAGAGGCAGACATTAGAGGTGATACATAGATAACGTCAAGCGGAACACCCTCGGGCGTTTCCACCAATGATAAGAAAAGCACCTCAGAAATGCTACAGTAGCCGCCATTGTATATACATGTGACTTGATAACCAATTGACGTCATGTGCACATAACACGCCGTTTTAACATTTATTCCGGCGACTCGATATCTGACATTATTGGCCGAAACATTCCCAAGTTTCTTTTTCAAGTACTGGAGAAGTTTCTTTTACTGAACTTGTGCTAATAATTCCATAATAAGATCATAATGCTTTTGACATGGTTCTAATTAGCCTAGCGTACTTCAGCGTGTGACTAAAGTCTCAAGTCTCCGCCATTTCCCGGCGATTTCACCCATTTTTATGCCGTATCATTCCATCGAAATATTTCCGATATCGATTTTGATAGAGAAGCCACAAGGTGTTCCGATTGGCATCACGTATTACTCTTAATTGTTGATTATGTTATTGTGATGAATTGATGCGCACGCCAATATCTTTTTTCTTTTCTTTCCCCATTGATCGGGTAAATCCAGACACAAAAGCAATCCTGGACTGAGGAAATGAGTGCATGTTTCGCTTCTTTGTTCTGTCAGTCTTTTGAATCATTCATATACTATTTGGAAAGATATCTTCTTTTTTTTTTAAAAAAAGAAAGAACAAACAGAAACAAATTCTGTCCAATCTATTGAGAGGTGTAATATCGCGTGAGTTGCTGAAATATTCAAAATTAAAAATATAAATTAAGTCAAAATCACGCGAATGAGTTGATATAAACGACCCAAAACGGTATTTCTACAACACAAAAAGGTATTATTACAACACAAAAAGGTATTACTACAACACAAAAAGGTATTACTACAACACAAAAAGGTATTACTACAACACAAAAAGGTATTATTACAACACAAAAAGGTATTACTACAACACAAAAAGGTATTATTACAACATAAAAAGGTATTACTACAACACAAAAAGGTATTACTACAACACAAAAAGGTATTACTACAACACAAAAAAGTATTACTACAATACAAAAAGGTATTACTACAACACAAAAAGGTATTACTACAACACAAAAAAGTATTACTACAACACAAAAAGGTATTACTACAACACAAAAAGGTATTACTACAACACAAAAAGGTATTACTACAATACAAAAAGGTATTACTACAACACAAAAAAGTATTATTACAACACAAATAAAAAAGCAACACGTTGCAGTGGCTAAAACGTTACGCCTCGTTTATTCTGATGAACTGTTGACTGTTTTTAGCAACAAGATATGAAAGTGAATAATTATTATCTCGCGGAAAACGTACCTTTGCAGCTCGTATATGCAAAAGGCTGCTGTAATGAATTTGGAGTTTTCGTTGAGTTTGGATGTTTAACGTATATTCTATAGATAACGTAATTTTTTCGTTTGTAAATCCTTCAGTTGATGTAAACCTCCCGATCCCACATATATAGAGACTCGTACACAATAGTCGTCGAATAGTAGTTTGCTGTCACTATGAAGCTTCCATGACAACTATGGCAGGATATCAGCTATTGATGGTCTAGGTCTTTCTGTATCCTTTCGCTTGAATTTTGGATACTTTCCGCCGGTTCGCTCTCTTCTTAAAAAAAATGTAAATAGTAATTCTTAACAGGAAAACATTCATGGATTTATGGGTTCTTGTACAAAAAACATTGGCCAGTGATTGAACCTTCTGGCGTCTGATTGGCCAGTGATTCAACGTAAGTCAGTAAACCCTTTCAACTCGGTTTTCAAGTATCTCCTCTGAATGATGCCATTACAGGAGAATAACAGGTAACATCTACATGAGCAATGAAATAGTTAGTAAAATATGTAGATAACATGGGATGGAAACATGTTGGTTCTCCAGTTTTCTTACTGCTGCGTAAACCTTTATTTGACACGGTCTAGGTATTGTTATTTGAAGCTGTTTACCAAACTTTCCAGACAAGGCTCGCCCAACTCTGATTATCTATGAATCAACAAGAGGTTCCATAACGTCACTTTTAGAAAGATCGAAAATCAATATCAGAAAAATAGATGAACAAAAATATTTTGATAAATATATTCAACAACTAATGGATCGTAAAACACTTTAATAAAATAAGTGAAGCATATATGGATTTTCAGCATTAGTTTATTCAGAAAGGTCAGCTGCATCTTTAGTTGTCGTCACGCCTGATAAAAGAAATCACTTTTACATGTGTAAAGGGCGACTTATTGAAAGCGTACATTAGACATCAGATTTTAGCTTTGAGTCTGAATATGATTTTGAAATATACGGCTGGTATCTGTTACTTGCGCTTCACGTTCCCCTCAGAGGTTTTACCTATTGTCTATATTGATTTTTCCTTAAAACTTTGCTGAGGGGTCGAAATAGTGACCTACAACAACAACAGAGATAATAATAATAATAATAATAATATTGTTAAATCGTTGCGTTACAACATATATGCAAATAAAAATGATACCTGAGAAAATAAAAACTCATTCTATTCAGGAGATTTGTTTATAACTTCCTGAGATGCAAGCAATGTGTATTAATGTGAAAATATTTTACTTACACTTCATAATTATTATAAGTATTAAATTTGTTATTTATAGTATGCGTTAAAACGATTTTATTAAAAATCGTTTAAAATATAAATTTAAATAAAGGATAAGTTGACAAAATCAGTTTTATGTTAATGTTAACGTCAGAAGTCAGTAGTAGCTTAAAACAAACACAGTTTGTTTAACTGTATACACGAAATATAAAATGTTATATTACCTTTGTGTCCAGCTAGCCTAACATGTATCAAAATATTTACAGATGAAGTTTGAAGTGTTAAAAAATTAAAGATGTAAACTTTAAGCGGCATTTCGGGGAAGGGGGGAGGGTGGTGGAAATACACACTTTACCCAAAGGTAGACGTCTATCATAGATTGGAAATAAATATCTTTGATATAATCATTACATTTCATCGGTATGACAGTTTAAGCAGGGATTTAAATACCTACACTACCAAGGATTACTTACATATTAGTCAAATATTATACTTTGGGAATACATTTGTCTAGTATTTTTTTCTTCTTCTGGTATATGGACTTTTAATGCGTCAGTAATCGTTCAATTCCAAGACAATTTCCAACAACTAAGCTGAAATTTTTCAATAGAGGATGCAGCTAAGGAGTAGATGTTAACAGTTACGCATGCATCACACATGGTTCCTTGTCCTTGATTTTCTTATTGTCATATCCGTCACATGCAATTTACTGGTGCTTGACAATAAAGAATTGCTTCACTTGCCATTGTCTTTCTATGTTTTACCAGGTTCGTTGAAAGGACACAAAGTAAAAGGCAATTGTAGATTGAGGTTAGCAATATATTGTGTGATTAATTGTTCTTCCAGGTTTAGGTTTATTCTCATAAATATTTAAAACATTTTCAAAATTATATTTGTCCAGTCTAATTACAGAAGCAGTTAAAACCTTCATGCCTAAAATGTATCTAGCTAACGTAAAACACAATTACAAATCATTACGTTTTATCTAATGTTGACCAGCAACTATGGTTTAGCAACAAACACAAAACCAAAAAAAAATTGTTGCAATTGCCCAATCAACAAAGTTAAACCTTAATGGTAACCAATACTTTAATGACTTATCTTAGGCTGGCAAGCTCTTTGTCTAAATAAATAAAGTATAACTTCGAAAACTGGAAGAGCTGCATGACCACTTTTTTTAGAATAGTTTTCGATTTTTCGAGGTCGCAGACAAGATAATGCTTTACACAATGACTGAGCAGGTCCTTCAAGTAATACAAGGTATACGAGTGATTGATGTTTGAATTATCCAAGTTTTACAGTATTACCGTATGTTCTGTGGTATGCCTTGATGTTTTTGTTGGGCTGTGTAGCCTGTATTTTTATATGTAACGTTACTTGTACCAGTTTTCAGTAACGGATATAACTAAGCGGAATACATTGAAATTTATATATGCGTCACGTATGACTCTGTTGCCTTGATTACGTTATTGTAATCCTAGACATGTTACAATTTTACATGTACTTAACTTACAAGAATCGTTAGTAAACTTGAATCATTGTTGTCTGTCCAAATCCTACTTACTCTCTGGACAGCACAGGACATAAGTTTACGTGAGTAAGTTCATCCGTGTTTTGCCCAGTCGATTGCGCGAATCTGGATTAAAAGCAACCGTAGATTGGGGCAAGAAAGGCATGCTGTGACCGCTTCTTCTGCCAGATTTATAATGATTTGCTTGATTATTTACAAAGAAAATATTTGAAAAATTTTTTTTATGTGTATGACCACCAGTTACGACGTTGACACGAAAAATCCGTCAGCCTAAGCTACCGTAAAATGCAATTAAAATCGCAAGTTTGATCTAAATAAGGTTGGTAAAATGTGGCATGACTACAAAAGAAAAAATAACTAACTAAATAAATAAAATTTTAAAAAATAAAATAAAAAAAACGAAATCTTTGCAGTGGCTTCGTCAAACAAATATTACACAATCATGGTAAAAATTAAGTTGTGACTGGTCTTAGGCACTCACTGTAAATAATTAATATCTAATTGCAAGCCTATCTCTGCAGACAGTATATACTATTGCAAGTGTGTGTATGAATATGCAGTTATATGCTCGGTTTTTGGAGTTTGTCCCTATATTTTATATTCAATCGATAACGCTACTTTTATCCGCTTATGTCCTTTGTTTGATATAAGCCTTCTTATTCCACTATCACAGGGAAACCTATAGGCTTGGGAGTCTAATAACAGGTTCTGTCATCATCAAGGTTCCGCTACTACTATTGAATCTTACCGTTTATGTCTCCTTTCCTTTGAATTTCACGATATGCTGTCATAAAATATCAGCCTATGCGTGAAACACTTACGATTTGAAAATCAGGGTAGATACAATAAAATTCGCTATATCTTTTAGAACAGGCTCGTTACAATAATATATATTAGCAATAATTTTACTTTTCTAAAATCGTACAAAAGGGATGAGTACGTACTGAGCTTGAAAAGCTTTAATAAAACAGAATCTGGAACTTAGATCTGTTTAGACTCCACGATAATCCATTTCCTTTTTCTAGACCGTTCTATGTAAGAGACTGCGTCGTCTTATGGGATAGTATGATAGTACATATATTTTATAATACGCTTTATACTATATAAATTATGTGTTCCTATATTTCTGATGGATGGTTTGTTACGTATATATCACATGATACCGTAATCTGGTAGAGATCTTAGTTTATTGGGGTCTTATACCATTTTTTTTTAAAAATTTTTTGCTTTAATTATTAATTATTACAAAACCATTAATATCGGTCGTGGAATTGATTTTTTCGCCATATTTGTCGCATAATTTGTGATATGTGATCTTTATGATAGATTAAGTATTGGGGTAGGTTTGGTTAGACTCTGCAACATTTTCTTTTCATCCATGGCTTCTAGTACTATTTTATCCAAAGGAAATGGTCTAAATAGTAGTTTTCCTCACTTTAACATTCACGTGTCATTCATCATATTCTGTAAGATTTTTCTATTCTGCATGATTTTATTTCTTATGTATTTAGTCCTCTTTTAAAAAACAATCATTGAGAGAAACAAAAAGGAAAATTCGACAATATTTTCCAGATGGTCGCATTTTTGTATATATATGTTTTTATTTTATTTTTTTTTCGTGCGGTAAAAAGCATCATCGAGGAACCTGTCAGTGAGAAATTAAACTCTCAACATATATTTTTTTATCTACCTCTGTAGGTAATGATCTAAAGAAACAAGCACAGTTAAAAAGTTAAATTTTAATAACTTGATAATCAGTTTGAATTTAGATGATTTAATAGGACCAATCATACGTATACATTGCATAGTTTGAAAGAGAATAAGACCAAGCAAAATATACATGATATGGGTTGAAAGAGAATGGACCAAGCATACGTATACACTGCATGGTTTGAAAGAAAATAGGACCAAGTATACGTGTACATTGCATAGTTTGAAAGAGAACAGGACCAAGCATACGTATACACTGCATGGTTTGAAAGAAAATAGGACCAAGTATACGTGTACATTGCATAGTTTGAAAGAGAACAGGACCAAGCATACGTATACACTGCATGGTTTGAAAGAAAATAGGACCAAGTATACGTGTACATTGCATAGTTTGAAAGAGAACAGGACCAAGCATACGTATACACTGCATGGTTTGAAAGAAAATAGGACCAAGTATACGTGTACATTGCATAGTTTGAAAGAGAATGGACCAAGCATACGTATACAGTGCATGGTTTTAAAGAGAATAGGACCAAGCATAGGTATACATTGCATGATTTGAAAGAGAAAAGAACCAAGCATACGTATTCATTGGATGGTTTGAAAGAGAAAAGGACGAAGCATATGCATAAAACTGTATGGTTTGAAAGAGAATAGGACCAAGCATACGTATACATTGCATGATTTGAAAGAGAAAAGGACGAAGCATATGTATAAAAATGTATGGTTTGAAAGAGAATTGGACCAAGCATATGTATACATTGTATGGTTTGAAAGAGAATATGACCAAACATACGTATATAATTGCATGGTTTGAAAAAGAATAGAACCAAGCATATATGTATATATTGCATGGTTTGAAAGAGAATAGGCAACGTAATTCGAATCTTTCACAATTAAATGTTTTTACTAAATTTATAAAATTTTAAAAACAATTAAATTCAATTCTATTATCTTATTCTACTTAACATTCATATAAAGACATTATATACATAACATAGAGACAAAAGCGCATGAAAAATACACGAAAAGAACATTTAACCACCAGACCGGTCATAGATCAAGACAGCAATATTTAAGAGTGGATAGTGAATATGATTTTGGTGAATCTATACGAGAGCAGTCGACACCTACTGGACTCTATTACACATGTGTCTTATATCCTCAGACAACAGGAGTTATCACCCTTACAATTATAATTCAATATGGCGGCAGTGTTTTCTCTCTCTCTCTCTCTCTCTCTCTCTCTCTCTCTCTCTCTCTCTCTCTTCAACCATTCTTCATTATTAGTCACTGTTGTTATGTTGATATATGTTTTAATACTTGTATCATGTAGGAAGAGGGCTAATTTAAGTTGTTAGAACTTGTGCCCAATCCCATTGTATCATGTTTTGACAATAAAATATGTTTAAACCAAACCAAACATAAGGGACATTTGTTATCCCTGAACCGTGTATATACCATTTTCTTTTTCTAGACCGTTTGAGATAAGAGGTTGCACCGCGTTATGAATAGTACTATTGTATTTTCTAATATGTTTCATGCTGTATAAGTGACGTGTTCCTATCTTTCGTATGGATGGTATATTCTGCATAAATTGCATAATACGGGATTCTGATAGTGGTCTTGCAAAGCTTGCCTGATTCATATTTCACTACTGATTTAAGGCAACAGAGTCATTGAAAAGTATGGAAAATGTACCTTATACCTTTTGATTGGCTTTAAAATATACTGAGAATAACTCTCTCTCTCTCTCTCTCTCTCTCTCTCTCTCTCTCTCTCTCTCTCTCTCTCTCTCTCTCTCTCTCTCCTTGATGATTGCATGATTCCTTTAAAATGAGGGCTGTGGGCGACCTGATGGTTAATATCTATTATTTTTGCTTCAGTCTGCCATTGCAAACGCACACATACACACCATCACCACCACCATTTCCACCACCACCAACAACAGCGAAGCTAAATTTCGAATTTTATTTCGTTACTATGAATATTGTAGTTTGTTTAATCCATCAATTTGTAACCTTAACTGAAAATGAACCCATTATGTCCACATTTATTCAAGAAAGCTCTGAGGTAATAAATGCATCGCTTGCTCGCCTTAAAAATTCTTCCTACCTTTATGAGGAAAATGTGTTGGTCTCTGACTGCATTTCGAAAATCCTCATTCTATCTCACTCTTAGTCTTCTAATTTATTGATAGAGGAATACGAAATTTATGCCCAAAGTATTTATTGACATTTTGGGAAGAGAAATAGAAAATGCACATGTGACATGTTATTCTTGTTTGCAATACATACACAGGACACAGAATAAACTCTGTCTGTTGAATAAGTAGTTGCCGGCTGAAAATCATCTCTTCTGGAATAAGTATACAAAAACTAATAAGGCAATAAGACATGAGCATGTCATCGCTAAATCCGTGAAATTACAAGTGTTCTCCCTTCTTCTTCATGACCCAGATTTCTGTTGCTGTAGATTATGTATGACTGTAGGGAAAACAGTCTCCATTTAGTCAAAGCATACAATATCCTAAGCTCGAAAACGTCGTTATTAATATATTCAGCTTCATAATCAAATTTAATCACTTCCAAAAATAAAAAATAAAAATAAAAATAAAATACAAGTAAACTCTTTCCAATTCCTCGATATCAATGCCCCACTCATGGCTCATCAATACGAGTACAGTTGTATTGCCTCTGTACTTTCTCAAGATTTTTGTCTATGGAAACCTGCCCCCATGCCACAACAACAATCCCTTGACCAGCTTCCGCATATGAGGGTTTTCCACCCTTCCCGACAGTCACTGCAACGACGTCATCATGCTTCACTGCTATTGTACCCTCCGTGAATCCCCCACCCCCTCCTGCGCCTCCACCTCTACTGCCAGAACCTCCACCATATTGGCCAGCTAGAATAAAATTCAATTTAATTAGATTTAATTCGATTCAGCTTAAATCAAACAAAGTCAAGTCGATCCAAATCAAGTACAGGAAAGCCAAGGCCAGGAAAGGCGAAGACAAGTCCAATCAATTTTATTTTATTTTTGGTTAACACAAAGTTGGTATATGAGGAAATATGCATAGGCGATGCAGGGTGAACAGTCCACAACACTTTTTCTTCTTCTTCTTCTTCTTCTTATTATTATTATTATTATTATTATTTTGTTATTATTACTATTAATATTATTATTATTATTATTATTATTATTATTATTATTATTATTATTATTATCTCTTAGTTCCATCGCCCCTTGGTGGTATTTGTATTGGTCTGTTTCCTTAGATTGGGCTATTATTTAGTAAAAGAACGTGTAGTAACAGCAATAGTGGTCGTAGTAGAAATAGCAGAAATGTTAGTAGTAGTAGTATTGGAGCTATCTGCAGCATAATGCATGCAAATAATTTTTTTAGCTTCAGTAAAAACGTTCCGTATGAGATTATTGCTTAAATATGTTTGATAATCAGCGCATTATATTCATTGACAGAGTTGTTGCAGATCCTAAATGAGGTAAACTACAAACATATACAAACTACACCATTAGGCCGTGTTGACACAGAAACATGCAACAAAAGGACATTTTTCAGAGGTATATATTTCTTGATATAATATATTCTCTTGCTTATAAGTATTACCTAATGAGTCTTCGTTTTGAATGAAAGCAAGCATACAAAAACAAACCAAAATATACCGTTGGAAATATTTCTCCGAGTTGCCCATGGTGCAGTGGTTTCTGCACTAATCTGATCCCGAAATTTTTCACAGTGTGCCGAAAGACCTCCAGTTCCGCAAAAGGTGTTGAAGGAGTAGCCGGGTTCAAGATCTAAACCGCCCTTCCTCTGTCCAGCAGCGCCACCTGCTGTGCAATTTCCGCCATATCCTCCATCTCCTCCTTTAGTCATCCCTAAACCACCTTTCCCGCCTTTGAAACAGATGATAGAGTCTAAACACTATTGAGTCCATTACAAGCAGAGTTATATTTATTTTGTTGTAAAATTCAACCACACAGAAAGATTATAAGCTCCGATATTATATATGGGCATCAATATATTTAACAAAAATAAAACAAAAACAAAAAACATCTTAGTAGTGGCATCATGGGAGGGAAGTAGTTTCTAATATATAGTTACAATCGCGTGCCCAATGATTATGAACAAAAATTAATTATTAACTTGAAAAGATAAAAAAAAGTTCAAATATTTCAGTAATTGAAAATTGCGCATAAATATTTTCCATTGAAATGGGTAGTTTTGTACACTTATACTGCAACAAGGTATCGTACGTTCATTTGAATAATAGGAGTCCCACAAAATACATTTAGTGGAGACATGTTTAGATTAATAATGCGTAAAAATATCTTATATTATTGTCGGGTTTTTTGGTAGTAATAGTAGTAGTATTTGCCTGACAAGAGAGATCCTCCACTTCCTCCTGCTGCATGCAGGTAAGCACCAAAACTGGATGTTTCGCCATTGCCTGCTAAGGTGTCGTTATCCATACTCTCTATGTCATATCCGCCACCACCCCCACCAATCAAAAGCACAGACAACTGGGTGATGCCGCGAAACACATAGAAAAAGCCAGACTCTCTGTATATTTTGTATCCTCTTTCAATAGTACCGCAGATTTCGTATTCTTTCGTGGAAAGGGAGAAATTCGGTCATAATGAGTATGGTATTTAATATACAACTTGATCTCTTTCAGGCTTGGACAAATTTATAAACTCCAGAGGGATGAAGGGGTTGGGGTTGTGGAGGGTGGGCAGTCGTACTCTGATATATTGGTACTACATATGCTCGTCAAAGACGAAATATTTCCTGATAGGCCCAAAAAACATATCAGGAACAATTTACAATCGCAAAAAAAAAATAACGTACCTAGAACATTAATTTGAATTTACTAATCATATCATAAGAGAGCGACAAGACATGCTGAGTTCCTTCCTTAGTCAGGATATCATTATAGAGTTTTATCTGGTTCTATTAATAATCCGTTATTAGATAACTTCACTGCCCAGTACGTGGCTCTCTTATTAGATAGCTTCACTGCTCAGTACGTAGCTCTCTTATTAGATAGCTTCACAGCCCAGTACGTAGCTCGCTTATTAGATAGCTTCACAGCCCAGTACGTGGCTCTCTTATTAGATAGCTGATGACAGCGTTTTGTATAGCTTTATACTGAAACTGCTATGATGAGTAAACATTGAAATGGGTGACCATAACAAAATACCCAACTAACAAGACTTACTCAAAAATGAATATGACAAGATTTTCAGACCCCCAAAATACTAGCACAATTCAACACACAAGAAAATACCAAAATTGAAAATATTAACAAACACAAAAATAGTACGTACCCACGTAGCACCTAACTATGGAAGTAAACTACCACCCCTCTGGTTAAACAATGCTGAATTAAAACTTATACAAAAAATGTTGTCAGAATTATAACCTGCCAAACAGAAACACAGAAGTCAGCAGTGAATGAGAGTACCTGGTATCTTTGAGCATATACAATTTTACCGTAAACTCTCCTAACGATGAAATATGTCCCTTTCAGAGCAAACAGTCTATTCTGCAGCATAACATCATCAAAATGTTTGTTTTCCTAATGAAATTACGATCAGTGAGTAAATTTGCTGCAACAAGGATAGGGTGATGAAATCAAATACAGATTTGCTACGTGTTATGATATACTGCTTTCTCTCTCTCTCTCTCTCACACACACACACACACACACAAACACACATACAAGTCTTAAACATAAAATATGTACAGGTAGACATACAGATACATACATTGACACGGAAAGGCAGACAGACGGACAAGCGTATTGGTTGACTCATTGATTCACTGGCTGATAGATAGATAGATAGATAGATAGATAGATAGATAGATAGACAGACAGACAGACAGACAGACAGACAGACAGACAGACAGATAGATAGATAGATAATGGACAAATATAACCAGCTTAAACCTAGGTGACACTTAGGAATATTTGACCAACTTCCTCCGGTGCAAACCATCTGATTGTCTTTCAGGGTTTTATGGAGAGGAAAGCATTGCACATATGTAGCGTATCCATCTGGAACCACGTGACCTGGTTTGTTATCAATGATATCCCCATAATATATTTCTGGTATTTCACAGAAACCTGCAAAAAAGATACATACATGTTCTAATTTTTCGATGTTGATACTGGACGGACAGCGGTGATACTAATTATCCGCGCTAATTAACTGTTATTTACTCTTGAACCATCTTAAAATGTCACGGTATGCATAAGAACAAACTCGGACATAATGTGAAGAGATATTTTGTATTTGACGGTGCCAGTTAACACAGCTGCCCCAACACTCTAAGTTTCCGTGTATATAATTTAGAGGTAATGAAACTGTAATTGCGAAAGATTTTCTTTAGCACTCATATAACGGTACACACCTTGATACGTTAAGATGAAATATCATGCAGATAGACCTTCAAACACCTCTATGTAATATCTTTACTTTTAGTCTCCTGTGATCTCCGAGATTCATACACGAATCATACACGAATTGATTAAAAGCAATGACTAATGAAGATAGATATAAAATGAATGGATACATGCACGAGACGAATGACACAGTAGATAGACAGATACTCGAAATCGATAGACATATTATAGTCAACAAGTCAGTGTGTGACAATTTTAATTTTGGTTACCGTCCATGAATCCTCACTCTCCCCAATCTCGCCATCCTAAATCCCCTAGACCTGACCTCAGATAATGAATAGATATTATACGACTGTTATGCATGCAACTCCCAATCACTACTCTAAAATGTTAACAATACCTCCACTTGTTTCAATTTGTTCTGCTACAAAGCCACTCTCTGAACATTGTAATCCAGCTGCGGTAGGGATACAGTATTCATGTGCTTCCAAATGTAGATCTGTGACAAAAGAAACAGGAGTAACCGTTTTCATATCAACAAGTCTTCCACGGGGCTATGTCACGCCTGCAAACCGTGCTATGATTTACACCCTCTGAATATGACTTTCAAAATCTTTAAAATAAAAATTCAACGCATATCTTAAACGATGATCACGTGCTGCCGGCCAAACCGGAAAAATGCACGCTCAACAACAACTGGTATTCAGGCGAACGAATATAAAAGAAAAATGGATCATTTAAAGCTGTGAAATTCCATTTGGATCATCCATTATGTACACACAGTTTTTATTTTATGCGAACATTACAATCACCAATGCCGTTCTTTATACTGTTGTTGTTATTATTATTATTATTATTATTATTATTATTATTATTATTATTATCTTGTTTACTCTTTAGCCAGAGAGAATGTGACTGTGACAGACACTAAAGTAATTTAGATGAATTCACAATTTTTTTTCACATACCTTCTTTGAAGTAAGCTGCAAAGCCTGTTGGTTTCACAAAAAGACCTATATGGCCAAAGCCGCGAATACTCGAGCAGTCGCTCAACCTGCAGCTACAACAAAATGAGGTACGTTCAGTTTTGATTGAACAAAATATTACCAGTAATTTAATAATATTATTTTTTGTTTTTGATTGAGCAAAGAGTTACACAGTAGTTCAAAGATGATTTCTACTCATGAAAAGCACAAAACTGTAAAACATAGCTTGAGCATGTTTTTCGTGAACAAAACGAAATTGAAACATACAGTGATTAATTAATTTTTTAATTAAGTTTTAAAATGAAACATTTAGTCACTGGATTTTATTCATAAAAATGGGAGCTCAGTGTATCTAAGATCAGGCAACTCATTTTATATGTAAATGAAGACAAAAAAGAACAATGTATCTTTATAGACTGAACTGTGTCGAGTATTGAAGATTCTTTAAAAAAATTAAGCCGACTTGTCACAGCTAAAGCGTTTATAAATAGGTTATGTACCTAAGAATAGAGCGTTGGATACCATCTATCCAGTAGAACCTTTCCATGTCGACAGCCAGGGACAACGGCATTGATGCCCGAACAAAGATGCTTGCATTTTCGCCATTCAAATCACTTTTATTGATATTGCTATCTCCTTTCATTGTAAAGAATACATCTGAAGAAAACAAAAATGCAAAAAATGGGAGCTCTATATACTCAATCACGCAGATTGATAGATTGACTGATATATATGCATCTAAACCAACAAACTAACCAATTGTATCTATTTTAGACAACTTTAATGCGCACTAATTGTAGTTTTCTACTGCTAAGATGTTTTAATGGCTTATGTTGTCCAAAACATCTAGTTCGGAAACTGTATAAGAATGTTTGTTAGGTTAATACTTTTGTTTTTGCGTATGAATTAGATAAAAATACTCTTCCTACATGCAAGTTGGAGCAGATATGGGGTTAAAGTTGGATGAAAATAATACTTTTGTATGTTGCGGTAGATATGGGTTTAAATTTGGAGTAAAATTATACGTTTGCGTAATTGTGATAAGCAAATAATTACAATGTATAATTATCTAAACCTGACACGCCTTTGTGTATCTATTGGGCAGCTGTCAAATTTAACCTGACATAAAGCTTTTGTACTTTATCATAGCAGGTATACGATTGTCAATCTTTATTCCATTGTCAAATTGGGAAATATTTAATTTCATATTTATATATTCTCAGCAAACTTTACCTTCTCTTCATACCTTCATGAATTTTGTCATTCGCCATCCTTTATGCTTTGCTATCCTTAAATCCAACATTACCCATCATGTCAGACACAAATTTACTGTCCTTTTGATAATTGCATGAGTTATCGTTTAATTTGGAAATAAAATATTGTATGCAGCAAAGTAAATGTTAATGAAACCATGACAACCTACAATCAAACTGGCTTGCAAGGCCGTTAAAAGGCATATCACTTTGGAATATTGTCGTTAGATTTGAACCATCCATGTTCGCTCTCCAAATATGTGACGGTGGCGTGGAACCATTGGACGACATTGGCTCATCAGCGATGAACACATACCTGAGATAAATATTTAAAACGATTAATGGTATCAACTCTCAGCAACTTTTTAGTGTTATCAACTCTAAACAAATATTTAATGTTATCAACTCTCAATAACTATTTTGTGATATCAGCTCTCAACAACTATTTAATGTTGTCAACTCTCAGCAACATGTTAGTGTTATTAACTCTAAACAACTATTTAGTGTCATCAACTCTCAACAACCATTCAATATTATCAGTTCTCAACAACTATTCAATGTTATCAACTCTCAACAACTATTTAGTGGTTCCAACTCCTAACAACTCTTTACTGCTATCAACTCTTAACAACCATTTAGCGAAATCAGCTCTCAACAAGTCAACAAAGCTTGCTATGGCACACTGAATAGTGTCATAAACTAAGAATGTTTTACGCCTAATGTATGATACTATTCTACTATTCCGTGTGCCATACGAAGCTTTATATATACATATATATATATATATATATATATATATATATATATATATATATATATATATATATATATATATATATATATATATTCCACAAGCTATCGACCATGAATTCGTTAATACCACTTGACTTGCAGTTTTGTATTTTAAATATTCAGACTTGTTGGTTTATCGATCATTCATACTTTAAAACTAGATCTGTTGGGAAAGAGTAAAGTTTGTTGTCGAAAATTAAAACACATTCAGTGATTTCAAAAAAAAAATAAATAAGAAAACGAAGAGTTTCCAATTTTAGCACAATCAAATGGATTCGTCTCTTTGCAATATTAGAAAACTGAGGTGGATTCTAATCAAAACATATAAGAATGAAACTGCGTGTTCATTTTATGAGCACTAATTCTAATACTAGAATTCGTAAATAGTGATCCAATATTGTATTGTAATAGAAAACAGGAGATTCCTGTAGCATTTTCATAAATAAATCTGCTTAACAAATCTACATCATGGCAGCATGGTGAACATAATTTATGGAATGTATCCCAATCCAAGGAAAAATCAAATATAATTTTATCACCGATGAATTTTAACAATTAAAACCAACGCCACTTTCCTCGTCAAAAAATACATTCCCGACTTTCTCATTTATAAATAAGAAAGCAACGTTTTACGTTATTTCTATGCAAGTTGTAGAAACCAACGTTTTACGTTATTTCTATGCAAGTTAGTAGAACCAAGATAAAGTACAATATTGCAACTGTTTTCCATATCAACCTCATCATACTAGTAGAAATAATGGAATGATGTCGCAAAACTAAGAAATCACTCAATATCATAGCAACAATATTATATTTAAATAATGGAATGATGTCACAAAGATAAAAAATCACCCAATATCATAGTAACAAATTGGATCAACGCCTTACATCCTTTCTCAAATTTAGCTTACAGGCACGGGTGGGAAGCGTGTGGTTAATCCGTTGACATTGAAAATATCTCCTTATCGCACAAGTGTAAACAAATTCATACTTCGTGAATAAATAATGTATTTGAATAAAAACATTTTGAGTAGGATTATTATTGGTACTGCTGATGTTGAAAACTAAATTTTACCTACAGATCCAAATACTTCCAACTGCCCATCAGAGATAAGTTTTCATATAGTTGATTCTCGTGTGTGTGTGTGTGTGAGTGTGTGTGTGTGTGTGTGTGTGTGTGTGTTTGAGAGAGAGAGAGAGAGATTAATATTCGACAAACGTCGCCATTAATGTACATCAGGGGAACAAACGAAGGATTCATCTATTCGAAATAAGGGGTCGAATGACATGGACAAAAAAAATGTTGCGGATACAATGACCACCCGCGGATTGCATACTAAAATTGAGGACAAAGAAAGTTTTCCTTATGTTTTCTTTTAAGCTTTTTACTTTGCAAAAAGGTTGTAGCCCACCGAACAATGCAGTCATTGTTGTCGCAAATAGCTAATTACCTGCAAATAATATCTGGTGGATTTTACAATTACTCTGACGTTTTATTTTTATAATATGCAATAATTTTACTTGAATTCCATATTTCACATAATTTCTCCCTTAAAAGATATACATGACAGACTGCCGCAACTTCTTTAAGTTAAAGCAAACTTGTAAAGTGCATTTTATGGGTTTTCTTTTATAGTTTCATTGCTCTTCACTAATAATAATTGTCAATATTTTCTAAATTACTCTCGATAATACGTTCCATAGGTTACAGTAAAAAAGCGATTACTGCGTTTTATATCCTTCATATTCTCTTTATTTCTTCGATCTAAATTATACAACAAATTTATCAAATATATCTTCACTGATTGAGTCTATGGACTCCTGGACTATTTTGTACGTTTATCGCACAGACATGCTCAGATCAGTCACTCCCATACAAGTATGAGGCAGAGACATATATATATCAATAAAAGTATCTGATATGCGCAGATACATATATAGCACAGAGATTCGTAACAAGGCTAGCGCCTTTGTTATAGCGCGTGGCTGCTTTTTCATATGTAAATGAGGGTATCGTCAGCTAGAAAGTCCAGGTAAATATCTGTCAACGCTTGTGCGTTGGCAGAAGAGTCAGTGACGTAAGCACCTGGTGAATACGAATTGGCGCCATATGTCAAATTTGCTGCGCCATGGTTAGACCCTGGATAATGCCCTTAAAAGGAATAGTATATATTCAAAACATTTTGCAGTCTACCTAGCATTTATTCATCTGCAAAGTGTATCAAATACAACTTAATTAAATAAGGCAAGAAGAAATGCATAAAAAGAACAATTGATATGCATTTGACAGTTGCAACAGAAAAGAGATTCGGCTTATTTTATTTTTTAATGCTACTCTTAAATTTAATATAAGACTCTTAATACTGGCCCTAATATTTAATATAAGCTTTCTCTAATGTTGTGCAGTCTACATACAATTTATTTAGCTTGTAAATGACACCAAATATGGCATGATCTACCACAAGGTGACGAAATGTATAAAATAGGGCAAATGGTATATATATTTGACAGTCGCAACAGTAAAACGGTTCATGTTATTTCAAACACAGAATTTGTGCTCATATTTAGCCCCTAAATACTGCCCCTGAAAATTGAAATTGTCTTTCTTTAAAAAATTAGTTAGCTTTTATATGGTACCAAATATGACGTAATCTTATATAATATATGACGTTGTGCGAAAAAGAGAAAGTATAATTCCCTTGGAAAATAGTGCAGAAACATCGTTCAAGCTACGTTTAAAATTGTATTTTATTTACATCTGTAGGCCTAGTTTTTAAATAAATTGTTTGCAAATCTATGCTGTGTATTAGAAATGTATTGGACTGTCAAATAAATATGATATAGTCAGTTTGCTTTAGGCAGAGCCAATGGAGATATGCAACAGAGCCAATTGAGATATTTAATCCATTCTGTCAATATCACACCCACCTCTTGGTCTCTTTACTCGCATGATCTAACAGTTCTCGTATCTTTTGTCACCAAATTATTAAGAAACCAAACAAAATCATAATAAAATTGTATTTCTGTGCTGAATAGGGACAATATATTCCAGAGATATCATAGAATAATTAGATCAAACAGCAAGTCAAGGCGCGATTGGCAGACACGTGTTCTTGCGATAGACTTGTACAGTAATATGATTGCCCCCATTGGGCTATAGCACAATCACTCACCACGTGATATCAGTGAGAGCTACTGAACTGTCCGCCAGTTGCCAATCTCTGATATTGGAGAATAAAAACCAAGCAGACGATTTGAGCAAATCTGTATTACACATTATGATTAAGGGTGGGATTAAACACATTTTAGGCAGCGCCTTTTCTTATCGAAATCATATTATGAAATTTTCTATGCAATTCTGATATGTTTCTATATTGATGTTTGAAATCACTGTAACTTGCATTCGTTCCACGCCGTGTTTTCGGATATCGCTCTTAAGTTGAAAACAATTGGGTAATATATTACTGCCTCTATGGTTGAATATTTGTGCAAGCTTTCATAATGTTTTTTTAAAAAAATCTATTTTCTAACAATAACATTATAGCTTTTGGATTATTATTATTATTATTATTATTATTATTATTATTATTATTATTATTATTATTATTTACGACGATTGTACAAGTCCTAATACATTATTTAAGGTACTCTCGACAGTTTAGATGTTGTCTTGATTCCGTACTAGTCTTGTAAGAGGGGAAATCGGGAAAGCATCGATGCATGATCATGCAGCCTGCCAATCCGGACTCCGGGTATCGAACTCAAAGCTGCAAAAAATGCAAGTGAAATTCTTGCATACTCCAGAAACATTGTGTCGAAGTAACAACAATTACTTTGACATATTTGTTCCGTGAACATGCAAGAATTTCACTAGAATTTTGTTCACATTTACTTATCACACATAATCTACTTCTAGGAGGCCAGAGAGACCTTAGGTGCCCCGTAGACTACAACTGTTCTACAAAAGTATAAAGCGTCAAGGAGAAAATAGGCTAAATATATTATTGTCAGCATTGCAACACTTATTTTGGAGCGTATTCTTTTCGTGTTCATTGTATATGCAACGGTAATTGTTATCCTCTGTCATAAAGGAAGACATATTTCCCAAAATATAAGAACAAGCATCGGCTGTTAGCAACGCTGACAAAGTGAGAAAAAAAATTGCTTATATCAATCGATCGAAGTCAAATATTTTTCATATTAAACGAACTCGCTCGTGTCTGTATGTATGAGCAATACACACCACTGTCGACCTATACGTTGCTATTTTACTTACCCTTTTTCTGGATTAATTGCCAATGTTCGTGGAGAAGGAATGTAGTTTAAAACTTTGGATTTTAAGGTATCTAAACGCATAACAACTAGAGTGCCAAAAATCGTATGAACAGATTGGGCCGTGTAGTAGAGCATGCGGTGTTCGACATCGATGGCTAACGACATGAAATCTGCAATACACAATACACAATACACAGCTAACAAAAGTTAGAAAGATATCAAAATAACTAAACAGTGAAATATTATTGCAGGTATAAAATAATAATACGTTTATGGAGAACACTGACCACTGATGAATTATAGTCGTCGAATAAATTCAACTGAATTATAAACTGATCATTGAACATGTTTACGTTTACCCAGTTATAAAAGTTTTAAATTAACGAAGTTGATGGTTTGGTTTCAAAAATGCTAATGACTCTACTCTCATTTAAAAACATGAATTTGGGAATGGGTGAAATGGAATGAAATTTAATTTATATCAAAGCAATTTAAGTTGTTTTAATATTTCTTGGCTCACAGAATTCGCCAAAGGCATTATAAAATTTATGAAGATATGTGACTCTTTTATAAGTTTAGATACAAATGACAATCTAAGCAATACTAACAAAATTTAAAGATCATGGAAATATGTGTAAACATGGAAACAATTTTAATCAACACAGGGTTATTTTTAATTCAGAATATTCAAATTAGAAGAAAAATTACATTGTCCACTAGCTAGAATCTGCTGGAAACTTCCATTCGTATTGGCTCTACTAATCGTTCTATCTTCCAGATCTGTCCAGTATATCTACAAAGTAAATAATTGCAACATTTATGTGTATCGTTAGCTATATCAAGTACATGTATGAGAATGATCGTCATAACAAGGTAACTCCGACAATAAAGCAATATGTCCACATTTCGACGAAAGCTGATAACGTTTTAAAATTACCCCTCAGTATACTAAAAAAATTAATTGATACTATCTCAAACTAAACTTAACGCATGTTTTGTCCTCATTTTTGTTTAGGCACTAAGGAATTAAATTCTTACATTGATAAAACGTAGCACCAATTACAACGCATCATAGGCTTTTCCAAGACCTAAAAAGTTGCACATATTACAAAAAGGGTTTGAGAAACAAAAATACATTAAAAATACATAAGGCAAGAGGTATTTTCCTAAGGCACAATTTTATTCGTGCACAATTAAATCAACATTGGTAAATTTTGTAAAAGACAAAAGCCAGTAGCAGTTTAAACATCTCAAAAGAGAAGTCAGATGGCAAGTAATTTATCAATGTTGTGCTGTATGAAACTTTTTAAACAGTGTCTAAGAATGCGTGGAAAATTATATTTAATGTTTGTTATTTTCTTGTTCTTTGTGTTTTATACATTTAAAATATACAAAATCTGCACCATTTCAGGAATGCTAGAGTTGGGTCTAAGTTGTAAAGTTGGTTTGTTTTGCATGCATGCTGAAGGCACGGCCTCCAGTTTAATCCAGCATGTAAAAAGCCAACACTTTATCGAGTAATTGAAATTGACCACACTCAAATCAGCAAGAAAATCACCAGTTGCACAAGCAAAGAAAATACACAAAGAGAATATACAAGAGATGGAAAATATTGTGGAAGAAAGTTTGGTTAAAACAGACAGACGAATAACAACAGAAGAGGTATACAAGCAACGGACAAACAATGTAACACTGCATAGAGAAAAAAAATAGTTTGTTAGACAATCTACAGAACATAAAATCAAGTTTGAGCAAATTTTGAATTTTACTGCAGATTCAAGAAAAAGAACTCGAAAAAATAGGTGTATATCGGAAAAATGGAGGAGGATATGGGAAAAGAATGAAAATCAGGGCAAATGGAAGACGAAGAGATAAAATACATAAAAAAGAGGGAGACACTGTTTATATCAAGCATTATATTGCTTGCTAGTATCGGCTATGTCATGTATACACTGGAATCATCGACATAACCAACTGTACAACATGGAGTCATCGACATAACCAACTGTACAACATGAAAATCAAACGGTAGAGCCTGGACAAAGTCCAACGTCGAAGACCGTGCATACAGTATGCGTACAAAACAAACCAACTGTACAATCTACCAATAATTATTACCTTGCTTAAATGGTGTCGATTTTGTGTATTTTAAATGTCTATTACAGCGTTTACCAATGACTATTTAAGTCTGAATGGATTGTTGCTGGAAAAAAATTTGCCTTAGGTAAAATACATCTTGCTTTGTGCTTTTTTGAAACCATTTTTGCAATTTTTGCAGCGTATTAGCTATTCTTGTTTGTTTACGTATTAATGGGGGTTATCATTTTTATTTTCCTCACGTTTAATTTTATTTTGGTTTTGAAATCTCAAATGCCGATTTGTCCATTTTGATTTATTTAACTATAAATATTTCAATATATATTTAACTACTAATTTTTAGATAGGTGTAACAAATAAATATATTAAATTTTGGTTAAATGTTAGCACAATTTCAGCCGGGTGACCAGGTGTTAGCCTCACTGAATATTTTAGTTTTCCAGCAAGAAAGGAACATAAAGTGGTCATCGTAACCACCAGTTTTGTACCCAGTCACTAG
>JAQPZY010000713.1:265000-285000 GCA_029931535.1 Margaritifera margaritifera | reverse complement strand
TGTTTCTTACCCAAAGTGTAAGCTATATAGAAAGTTTGATCCAAGTAAGTAATGTAGAACTAATGTTATTTGGCGGAAACCGTTCTCTTCTTTCTATCACAGTGATCATGAGCTTCGACTTTTTCATCCCGATATCGTTAGGCTTCTTCCCTACCAGAAGTGCAAAATATTCACAAAGTTTGGTCTAGATATGTGATGTAGAATTATATTTACGTTGCTAAAATCATTCTTCTTCTTTCAGTTACAGTGAGTTTAACTTTGATTTTTGACCCCAAAATCGAAAGGCTTTCTCCTGATTCCAAGTGCAACATATCCACCAAGTTTGGTCTTGGTATATGATGTAGAAATAATGTTATTGACTGGAAACCATTTTTCTTCTTTCAGTCACAGTGACCTTGACTTCTGACCTTTTGACCGCGAAATCGATAGGTTTTATTCCATTCCCAAATTGCAAGCTATAAACAAAGATTGATGAAGATACGTTCTGTAGAACTGAAATTATTCTTCGGAAAAGGAAAAATTAACTGACAGACGGACAGTCATAAAATAATGAGCTCCGTTAAGATGGCGGACGTGTATCAAAACCCAAATAAACTGTATTTTTGTATATTTTTTCACTGTGTAAAAGAGACCATACGTTTCATCTACACAAAGGATAGGAAAAATGGTTATTTAATTTGACCTTCGCATTTATATAAATCGAAACAGAGGTGGCCATTGTTTTCTATATCTTAATAACCGAGGCGTTACCATAAGAATCAAAAACACAAGGTGCACATTAATTTGGTTATTATGCATCTTAGCAAGATACAATACATGAAATTATGGTAAGTTCCGTCAAACTTTTCGTAAGACATTATATATATATATAAAATTTTAAAATCGTGTATTGATTATGTTAGTACTAGCACACACACACACACACACACACACACACACACACACACACACACACACACACACACATATATATATATATATATATATATATATATATATATATATATATATATATATCTAGTTTTAATTAATTACATAAATTTAAACCGTTGCAATACATTGTACATGGACAGAATTAAGGAGCCAATTTTTGTTATGTTTGCTAACACTCTTACACTCGTCTATATTTAAATTGGATTTAAAATCCTCTCTTACATACAATGACGATTTAATTAGTAGGTTTAATATAAAATAAATTTGCCATGAATTCCGAATGACTGATTATTTCAGTCGTTTCCCAGAAACGATCTTCAAAACGGTAAATACCAATTCTTTGACTTCTTTATCTTCTTGAAAACCAGTCAATTTATGCTGACGAAGTATAAATGCATATCTTAAAGCAAACACAAACGTTTTATATGTTACGGACGAACGCTATATTCTGTAATTCAGACATTATACTTACCTATGTAAGTTCTTTCACAGCTTTTATTATTATGTCCGAGTTTAAATCCTACGGTGCACGCACATCTTGCTCTTGTCCCTTGAGGTAAGCATAATTGCGCACAATCAGCTGAGAAACAAGCCCCTTAAGATAATGAGAATGAAATATGTTAGAAATTTTAAACTGTGCAACTTTGTGTAAATTTTCCTGTACAGGTAAGTGTCATACGATAACAAAACAAATTTAAATTAGGCTGACCTCGAAAACAAACTTACTGTATACTTAAATATACTTTGCAATCCCTACGACATTTTATCTCGAAAGTAAGTCAACTTTGAACAAGGGCCGTTCGATATATTTCATGCATATATTGTATGCATATAAGTTAACACGTCACGAGAAAGACAGATTGATAGAGGGAGAGACTTCAGTCTAAGTACGATAAACACAGACGTTCCAACAACATGTGAAAGTCTAAAAAAAAAGCAATTTTAGATACACAGAAACCATTTCCCGATATTTTTACTCGAAAGTAAGTCTGTCTAAAATTACTAATGAATAATAAAGCCGTAGCTGATTTTTAATATTTTAGGCTATACCCATATTTCTATATAAACTCTGTAGAGATGATGGATTAAATGAAACCCTGCTGTGTATTATCGAGGCAAATGCTCCCCTATTTTTCATTACCGTTAAATTGGCTGACAATGGGTATATAAATAGCAAAAGTAAGAAAATTACTGATGTAGGACATCGTCTCTAACAATAAAAGTACAATTATGCAATCCTAAATAATTATGGGTGTATAATCCGGATATAAGTAGATCAGAAAGACCACCATATTGAAACTTACATATATAAGCATTGACTTGATGCAGATCGAAATGTCTTATTATTTTGAGGACGATGAATTTCATTGATATTAGGGATTGCTAGTTTACCGCCTAAGTAGCTTAGAAGTGTCATGAGGAACTTTATTCAGAATTGCAAGCTGTAGTAGTACCAACAGCACTATCTACCTGGACTTCCTTGGGGCTGGTTGGATCGATGGTGGAAAATAATGTCATATGTATTTTGGAATCCTCGGTAGCCACCAACGTACCCTCCGCGAATACGATCAATAGCAAATACTCCACGTGGAGATGTCCAGTTATTATCAGACCACACAAGGTAGTCCTAAAAAGGGAAATTTAATGTCTTACTAATCATTATTAAAATGCTCAGAGTAAAATAGAAAACTTTGTTGATAAAATCCTAGCATTATATTACGGAAATGTTTTTATTCAAGTTATCATAATTCACAATATGCATACATACATACATACATACATACATACATACATACATACATACATACATACATACATACATACATACATACATACATACATACATACATACATACATACATAGAAAGATGCATATATATGACACCATCAAACTAAAGGGATACATTTAGATATATCCTAATTGAACTTTTGAATAATGTGATTCGATCCATATTAGAGACTGGACTTACATTGACTACTGCCAAACCAGCAAAACCTGGAAAATTGGTTGGTATCACGTGCAGTTGACGAATATTGTAAGCATCAAAATCAGAAGAATAGATAGCACTGGATCTTGAATCCGTCCAGTAGAGACTAAAAGCAAATTGATATCCCGTAATGAAACAAAATCTTCAAAAAACTTAGTAAAGAAAAACTACTTGAACACCCTAGCAATTAATAGTTACACCATGTCAATCAATACAACTTAGCACCTTCGTATTAATTAACTATGGTCAATAGTGGGGCTAACAACTGCTGCTTGAAGTGAGTGATTGCACAACCTTACATAACGTTTAGTTTGTGGAAACATAAATCGACAAGATTCCACATTATGTTCTGAAATGTAGAAATAGATGGTAAATTTGTTCTCTGATACCTCCAAATATATCGGTTTCATTCTCCTCAAATTATGTGATTAGTTTTATTTACATAAAATTATAAGTCTGTAATAATTTACAGTTTGATGCAACTTACAAATATTTTCTTAGGGCAAAAGGGTGAGCAGGGCTTAAAGCAATTACAGAACTATTACTGGAGAAAACACTTTCTGGTGTCCGATGAATCATATTAATGCATACTGATTATTATTACATACTTTTCTAATTTATGAAAATAATTTATCCTGAATATAGTGGCAAAAATTTCGGACGGTGTTCTAAAAAATAATGGTTTGCCCATCGTCATTGAGGCATTTTTCTATTATTTTAATTTTTCATTCTTCTTTTTCGTTATTTATTCTTGTCGTTATTGTCATGATTACAACTTCTTTTGCTGGTTGCATATTATGCTGGTAATTACACCGACTGTCAGAAATGTAACTTACACATCCTTTTCCATATCTATGGCAAAACCAATCACTCTGTAGCCATATTTTAGAGTTTCTCTGCGAGAGCCATCGAGGTAAGCTCTTTCAATCGAATCTAAGCCGGTATCAGTCCAGAACAGGTACCTGTAAGAAAAAAGAAAATGGATGCATATATATATATATATATATATATATATATATATATATATATATATATATATATATATATATATATGCGCGCGCGTGTGTGTGTGTGAAAAACAAGAGAAAGTTAAGGTCATTGTAGCTTATATCATTTTATATAAAAAAATGTATATCTTTATCCCTGGAATCCACATTATATCTTTGGATACATGATTATATGATATATATATATATATATATATATATATATATATATATATATATATATATTAATATGTGTGTGTATATATGTATGTATGTGTGTGTTTTTGTGTGTGTGTGTGTGCATACATACACTCTGAATTATTGTTAATGTAATACTGAATGAATTATAACAATAACAGAAACAAATCAGTAAATAAAAATAATAATGACATGTTATATTAAAAAGGAACAAAAAGTATAAGTTTTGGAGTTACCAAATACATGTATCTCAAGTTTCGCAAGGCTCTGTACTTTAGCTCATGTTTCTTTTTGTGACTCAACAACATTTTAACTTCATGGAACTTCAGGTAAAAACATAACAATTGATAAAAACCCTGCTTTTGCTTGAATCACGATAGCTCTTGGCTGAACCAAGTTCTGAACCACAGGAACAGGAAATGTCCCATCGACTGTTGATGCAACTATCTGTCCGAACATAACTTCGGTCCAATACAGGTTACCTCTGATCCAATCCACGGCAAGATCTAGACAAATACAAAGACAACTTATTGGCCATGTGAATAGTGTTCCGATTTTAACATGTGAAAAGTGTTCGGATTTTGAAGGTGCTCCGATTTAAGAGGACAATGTTTCCTCTCATAAAAACATCTGGAACAACAGAGCTTTGTTGATTTTTCAGAGTAGGTTGAAAGAGAGATTTCACTGTGCATGGTCTTGTAAGTTACCTCATTAATTCACTCATCTAATACACTTTCGCAGTGTTAGCGTTTACGTTATATGCATTCAAGTACTCTCAGAACTGTTTTAAAGAAATATTTCAAAACGATGATATCATTTTTGAAATATTTTAAAGTTAGGACATATTTCTGAAGCGTGGAAGCAAAAGCAAGTAACAGAGACCTAGATTTCAGTAGCGTGGAAGCAAAAGCAAGTAACAGACCTAGATTTCAGTAGCTGCACTTGTATATCTGCTCCTGCGATTAAAAATATAAAATTAAGCAATTATATTGGATTTAGTTTATCTCCGTGTTAAATGTTACTAATCAAATGACGAGCATAGATTTAAGATACCGGTATCTATGTTTTGGATTAATTCTAGCAAGAAGTTAGACCAGCGTCCAGAAAGACAGTGTAGTTTATGCATCTTTAAAATATTGTCAATGAAATCCAAAGGCTGTAGAAAAAAGTCAATACACGCCTTGCAGTTTATTCGGTCCAATAAAATCAAAAATAAAAATTGTTTGATATTGTATAAACAAGCGATACATAGGGGTACAATATAGTTGATATGATTTGATATTACATATGTCAGTCTTCAATATCTGAAGCTATAATATATGTGAGAGGGTAATATAATAAGCCCAGGACTTGGACCAATCACCTCATATTTTGACTCTTCTTTTTCCCTTTTGGTCGAGTTTTCAAATATTCGGCTTTTTACATTATTTTTGCAAATATAATAACTGATTTTTTTCTATTAAATTTGACTAAAGCCCTGAGCCATTGGTCATCAGAATGTTTACTCAAAATCATGCACTGGTCATGAGAATTTTACTGAAAACCGTAGACCAATGTCATTCAGCTTTTATTGAAAATCATAGACAAGTGTCACACAAATTTTAATGACAACCCTAGGCCACTAACATTTAATTTTATGAAAAACCCCACTCTCTGCCCCAATCTTCATGACTTCTAATTATAAATATCCTTACCTGAACCTGATTTTTTAAAATTATTTCAACAACAAATGTAGGATAAAAACCCATCGTGTCGCGTAGCGAGGCGAATCCGCCCTTGAACGAGTAAAGCGACGCAGAGGTCAGTCTTTATATCCCCCAATTTTTTGGCTTTCCGATTTTGTAAAGGGTTTATACCATTTTACTATTTTGTAAAGGGTTTATACCATTTTACTATTTTGTAAAGGGTTTATACCATTTTACTATTTTGCAAAGGGTTTATACCATTTTACTATTTTGTAAAGGGTTTCTACCATTTTACTATTTTGTAAAGGGTTTATACCATTTTACTATTTTGTAAAGGGTTTATACCATTTTACTATTTTGTAAAGGGTTTATAATATTTTACTATTTTGTAAAGGGTTTATACCATTTCACTATTTTGTAAAGGGTTTATACAATTTTACTATTTTTCTTAATTTCGACCATAAAGACCTCAAAACATTACCTCGACATAAAAACATCATAAAAGCCAGCGCGTCGTGTAGCGAGGTGAAACCTCATCGAGCGAGCGAAGAGGGGGTCTTGTATAATAAAATTGTATTATTTTCTTATTCTGTAAATCCAAGCAACTATGAAAAGGTTATATGAATAAATCATGGAGTTCAGATTTAATAAAATGAAGAAAAAAAGAAGAAACACACCTTATTTAAGTTCTGCAACCCAGTTTAATACATTAAATTTTGTAACTCGGGACATTCAAGCTAATATAAAAATGAATATAACGAGATAAAACTATTATTACTCGGAAAATGATTGCTTTATATATAAGCAACTAAAAGTCTTAAATTATTACACTTTAAAATTTGGCAATTATCAGAAAAAAGGATACCAGAGTTAGTAAAAGTAATATATAGATTTCATATATACTTTCAAATTCGAAAACTTCTGTCTGAATGTTCGACACCATTACCAGATGATCAAGCATTGATCCTACAAATAATATAGATAGATGTAAAGCAATTTAAAATAATTTGTAATACCTTTGATAACACTATTCATCATGACCTGAGCTATATTCGTGGAAAAAAATGAATATCTTATTAAGATCTTATTGATGGGCTTATAGAACATAACACAGTACATCAAGGATTTGAAGAACCTACACCAGATGTTAAGTGCTTACAAACGAAAATATAATTACGGAGCTCGAACAGTTGAATACTGGAGAAAGATTTCAGCTGAAGAAATTAATACAATGGTATCATCTAATGAAATAATGGGATGGACTTGTTTCTTTTTACAAGATAGCAAGGGACTAATAGGTGAATGCATAAATTACAGCACTGGATCATATGTGATATGTATTTTAGATCCTCAAGTACAAAAAGAACAACTATTAGACAACCTGTTTCTTCTGTTCAAGTACAAAATCGAACAACTATTGGACAACCTGTTTCTTCTGTTCAAGTACAAAATAGAACAACTATTCGACAACCTGTTTCTTCTGTTCAAGTACAAAATGGAACAACTATTAGACAACCTGTTTCTACTGTTCAAGCACAAAATGGAACAACTATTGGACAACCTATTAATAATGTTCAAGTACAAAATGGAACAACTATTAGACAACCTGTTTCTACTGTTCAAGTACAAAATGGAACAACTATTAGACAACCTGTTTCTACTGTTCAAGTACCTACAATCAGAACGTCAGGATTCTTTAACAGGATACCTCTAACCACAACTAGTATTGATCATAAAACAAATAAACAAGATTTTATAATTATGTCTACGATTGCAGAAGGTTGTATAATTTATTTTTTTATATGGATTAACTAGGTAGTTAATATATAGCTAGTTCATTATAATTTTTGTTACTAAAATAAACCTTTTAGAACATATGCAAAGAACAAGCTAATTGATCTAAAAAATTAACAAAATACCATTATCATCTATTGAATAAATAACGTTTTCGGCTAATGTTAAAAGCCAGCTTTTTACACTACCAATTATACCAGGCAATGCTGTTGCCGCTTTTGTCGCTAAGTTAAAGTAATAGTCGGCAATATTTTTCATACCTTTTGTAAATTTATAAATGAATGAATCTGTGGTACTATCTCTACTACTGCTACCACAGCGGCTGCAACTGCCACTACCGCTTCCTACTATCATACCGATAACTGTGAGAACAGTAGCAATTGTTTACCTTTTTCTTTCAACAGTCGTCTTAACCTTTCACCTAATGGCAACTTTTCTCTTTCTTTTTGACTCAGTGTTATTAATATTTTTTATTAATTTATTTTCTATATCTGTTAAATGACCAACTATGTTTACTCTTTTACTTTCATACGTTTTTAATATCCCATTTAATTTACCTCATTACTCTCATCGTTTTCTTTAGCAGCATATTCTTTCATTTGCTTTCACAAGTTGTCATTCAAGTCAAGGTCTGTTTTCATTGATAATAATTTTTAGTTTAGAATATCAGTAGCATTCACATAACCTAATCATTCTCTTTCTTATTGATCAGTAAACAATCTATTAATTAGTTAACAATCTATTAATTAGTAAACAATCTATTAATCAGTAAACAATCTATTAATTAGTAAATAATCTTTTAAACAGTAAACAATCTATTAATTAGTAAACAATCTATTTAAATGTAGTCAGTTCTATTTCCTCTCTAACTGTAGGTTTTTTTATACTATATGTTTCCTTTTTTCCACAACAGAATGAATCCAAAACTTACTTCTGCCTGTTTAATAATGTATAGTGTTAAATGATAAGATTTTATTTTATTTACGCCGTACACATATTTGAATGTCATCTTCGCCCATTTCTTCGTATTACAATGTTCTACCTTTAATCTTAAAATGAGGTTTATACAACTTATAGTCTGTTTTACTTACGTTAAATGTATTATTGATACATTCTTTGTATTCATCAAAAATAATTAATTGTTGAGCTGTTTGTTAGGGTTTCAAATCCATCATTGGAGACTACTAACGCCACAGGAGGCTGCAAAGCAGGACTCACAAATAAAGTAAATCCATTTCCAGAAATGTTGTAGCCTTGCACAATAAAAATTCATGCAATTTAGATAAATGGTAAAGCAAAACGAACAACATAATTAACACTATTTACTATGCTGCATTAAATTCAAGTCTTACAGAAAGCTATATTGGGTTTTAAAAGACGATTTTGTATTGCAAATAGATTTGCCAACTAACATGTTATAGAAGAGGTAATCAAATTGGTTATTCCTATTTATTTGTGTCAATTTACAAATGACTATCTAATAGCACAAGGGATACTACCAAACAACATAATTAAATACATTACTAGTTTTAAATGGGAGAGGAATTATCTAGCGACCTAGGAATTAATTTTCATTTTTAGTTTATCGTATAAGGAAAGCAATTTAGAATTGCATTCGATTTTCAGATACTGACAGATCATTGTCTGTTGTATCCTTTTGTTCTTTCTCAGGATTGGATATTTATAATTACGTAGGATAAAGCATCGGAAATGATGGAAGGTAATTAAGATTTGGGGTATGATACGATTACTTCTGATCTAATTCTGTCAACGATAAGTAAAGATATGGAATTTCTTTCCTTGATGATTATATTACAACAGAGATTAATACGACCTTAACAAATGTAATATTTAATTAACCAAGAATGAGACTAAGAGGAGTCTAGATACTGTGCGAAAACGATGCTGAAAAGTATTTCACTTCAGCATAGAAAACATAATGATTACTGTGGAAGGATTACCAAACATGTTTTATTCACAGGGGTATAAATTAATTCAGCAATTTACAGACGCAACGAAATATTTCTTTGGTTTGCAACAAAAACAGGCGGAAAATAGAATTATTAGTGTAAGGAACTTTTATACTGATCACCATTTGTTTATGACTTGATTTAGGAATTACATATTATAATACATTGCATGGAACAGGACATAGGTTAGCTAATGTTCAGCAAGGAATGCACATGCAGATAAATAGAAGAAAGAAAAAAAACGTAGGTGCACACGAAACTTTATTTCTGATGCACAGGCAAATATTCAGAACAATTAATTAAAATGTATTCTTTTCTAATGGCAAAGCCTATTTACATGACGGCGAAGCTTGAAAGAGTCCCGACAGTTTAATATACAGGTAGTAAATGTACTTAAGAGAACTTCATAATATGATTATATGTTGTGTTACAAATTGTGGAAATACAAAGTTTGCAATAAGTTTGATTAAAAAGAATATAAAGAATTTTTTATTTTATTGTAATTATTTGCCCAACACTTATCTAGAATAATACTTACAACGGAAAATGGCTCTTTAGAGACGACAGTGTAATTCTAATCGATCCTACTGATAAATTATATAAATGGCTAGAATTACTTATTAGTATATACTCGAAATTAATACTTTGTTTCTTATAGACGATTGTGCGAATCTAAATGATGTAAAAGGGAAGCAACCAACCTAACAATGTTAGTATATTCCGTGGTAGTCATTTTTGAATATCTATATGGGTAACAGTAATAGTTATGGAATATATATATATATATATATATATATATATATATATATATATATATATATAGATGTGTGTGTGTGTAATAGCTCAAGAGTATATGCATATCATAAAAGATCTTCGCGAAAATATTAGATTTGTAGTGGTTTTTGATTCAAAAGATAAAAAGTTTATGAAAAATATTTTAATGTCAATACTGTACAACCAGCAGTTATTATAGATAAAGTAGTTGAAAATTGGAGAAAACAAAAGAAATAAACTTTTAATGAAGCTGGAATATCCTTTTGATTACAATGTGGAAGATGAAAACCAAGTTATAAGAATATTCATATGGCACAGCAATAACGTTTATGATCATGCAGCGAAAGAGCAACCTTATTTATTGTGACATTATATATCTGATGATGGTAGGATCTAATTAAATGAATTTCCAGATGATTTATAGTTTAGTTCAATATCCGATCTTCGGACATTGCTAATTTTAGATTCTTTTTAACCACATATCTCTAAATACCTTTGCATACTTTCTTTCTCCAATGTCAGTTCTGAAAGCATGTAGATTACTTCTAAGTTCATTAGCTTCCAAAATTATTTTCAAAGACACTGTTTTTTTTATTTTCTCTCAAAGATATATTCAGTACTATGCAGAATTTTAGCCATGGCTCTAGATGGAATAAAACTGTACTATGTATCCTATTTCGTTTGATTCCTAACTCTGAGTATTCAAGTTCAAATTACGATAGTGAAGTTTTAAAAAATTGGTTTTTAGTAGAAAATAATTTACATATTGAAAATTGTGTAACATTTATATCTTCCATCAATTTCTTCAGTAACGGAAATAAATCATCCACACTAGGAATTAGTTTTTCTGATCCTAAAGAATACTCTTTAAGTTAGGCCTGCAAATATGTTGTATTTATAAATCTACAGCTAAAATCACTTTAAGTTAGGCCTGCAAATATGTTGAATTTATAAATCTACAGCTAAAATAACTTTAAGTTAGGCCTGCAAATATGTTGTATTTATAAATCTACAGCTAAAATCACTTTAAGTTAGACCTGCAAATATGTTGGTATTTATAAATCTACAGCTAAAATCACGCCAATTTGATTATTATCACTCCAAGACATTTCATTTTCTGTCATTTCTTTAATTATTTCTTGGTTTGCCCGTTTAAAATTTCTAACAGGCATTGGTTGACACATGGTCCATGTTTAAATATATGATCTAGACCTTGATAACTTGTATTCACCATTATTTAGCACTTTAAATTTGTTCCATAGAACTTCGTTTCTTTGCTTACTTGTTTGGTTATCGATACCTTAAGTATAATAGTCATGATTTGCTTTAGTATATCTATTAGATATCATACTTTTTCTGACTCTGTTTCTGTTTCCAGAATCAATCATTAAAACAATATCATAATCTCTTAGCAATTCTATATCTACCTTACTTATTTTCAAACGAGCATCGTGAACATGTCCACGTGCAGTAATATAATGTGCTGGGTCTGGTTTGTAATTATTCATGTACACAGATAGGAATTCTTCAAAAATATCACATAACAATAAATTATCTTTCTTACGTAATTACTATGAAGATCACCAAGAGAATTTAAGTCCAAATGTTTCATAACATCTTTTTATATACTAGTAATCCTCCTCGTTAATTCCTGATCAAGTGAGTTTTGAATAAAAGTAATCGTTTGGCAGTAGTTCGGCCTCATTAAATCTTTCAAATGAATCTATATTATTTGTATGGATAAGTGTTTTCTCAAAAATCTAGATTGCATTTCATCAAACTGTTTTGTTATTTCTGTGAATGTATCAGTGGTGTGAATTTTAGCAAGTTGCTATAATAATTGACCCATGAACCTATAACAATCTAAAAATCCTACTGTTCTTTTAACAAAATTTCTAGTAGAAAGGGAAGATTTGGCCCACCCCACCCCAACGCCCACCCCACCACCAGCCTCCCACACCTCCTCCACCCTACACTCTAAATGGTCAATGCACTTGTGGTCAGAGGGAGTTCCCAGGGCCACGTCCTGGTGAGCGTACGATTTTTCACCTCTAAAATAAAATTCGTGTCACGATGGAAAAATGTGGTCACGCTAACAGAAAGCTGTTACGGTAGTGGCGGAATGCACACAGCACGCCGCTGGTATGTACATACACATAATGTTATTCACTATTGAATCAGTCAGATGTCTACATACCTATGCGTGTTAAGAATGTTTACTCGCTTAAGCAGTAATAAGGTCGCGGATTAAACACTATGAAAGTAACAAATGTGTATGGAGAGCCGTTAGAGACAAAAGTAAAAAAGATGTGTATGGAGTACCATTGGTCGCAAAATGTCCGTTCATATGGCGTCGGCGCAGGGCTTTTTTATTTTTAAGACACGTCTCGCTATGAATATACCTAAACAAAAATGAAAGGTTATACTTGCTGTAAGTGGTTGATGGTAGAAGAAACTGTTTGCTGCCAAAAAATCGTGTTTGTGGGCTTACTGTAAAACTCGCCTGAAGAAACAACGAAAGAGAAGCGTTCCACCTGTAACATGGAAGGGGCACAATCTAGTGAATACAGAATAGAGGCCGAGGAAGCAGTTTGCGAGGGTATTTCAACAATTGAGAGAGGTCCGACAACCTATTTAGAAATAGGTTCACAAGTAGTATACCTATAAGGCAGTATGGACAAGAAATTAATTGCTTGCAAACAGCCGACTCTGGTACCAGGTTCCCGGAGCAGACGTCGCTTTCCCGCACCACATCTCGCAGGTCAATAGCAGGAGCAAAAGGTTAGACCGCCCATTGTACTTGCACAGGCTTTGCGCCCAACCGCTACTCTAGAGCAGGTGCGAAAAGACAATGTGTGGTTTGACCTGGCACCTACCGATGTGCCAGCCTTTGTAGAGCGTCAATGTAGAGCGTCAAGGTAAAGCTAGTGCTAGTACTGCGATTGGGAAAGACTATCACGCCATTTTGGTAGAAAAGCACAGATTCGAAGCCGATGCGACGATATTTCTTAATGCTTAGGGGCCTAGTACACAAGCTGTCGTCAGCAAGGAATTGAAAATACTAGATGGTCTAAGCTGGAGAAAACTGGGACAGGCCAACAAAATGTCTACGACGAAAGCTGAGCAAGACAGCATAAAAGTGACGGCCTATTTTCATAACGCTGTTACCGCCTTATTGCGCCTTGATGAGATTGAGCAGCTGGTTGCCCAAGCTAATGCCACTCTAATAAGGCACATTGAAGAATACATGCGCAAGAGGTCTTAACGGGTATTTGTCTGCTGTTAAGTGCTTGACCTAGCTGTGTCACAGTACCGCCCGTTTCGAGGCCCGAGCTACATTCCAACACCAAAGTGCATGCCACCACGGTCGGTTTTCAATGTGAAGAACAATGACGACCGCTGACTTGTGAGGGCCGTCCTGTATGCTTTGTACTAGGCTAATGATAACTTTGATCGACTAGTCAAGTACCGCCATCACCTGATCATCTGGGCGAACTCGAATTTGCTACCATCGACTTTCCTGTGAAGGTTAGTGATACTGACAAGTTCGAGTGCCGCAACCGAGTAATTGGCGTTATGGCAAAATTGGCCTCAACCCACTACGCATTAGCGAAAATGTAATTCAACATACTGTAGACCTCTTGCTGCTCACTGACGGTCAAAAAATCACCATGTTTGGATAAAGGACCTCAGCCGCCTGGTATACAAACACAATGATCACACGGAAAGAAAGCATTATGCCGCCTGTGTTTCCACGTTTTCAGATAGGCTGACCTACTGGAAGCCCACAGGAGAAGACCCACCAACAACATTCTAGCCATCCAAAACCACCACCGCAAGACGCGAGTCCCATACATCATCTATGCGCATTTCAAGACACTGACCATGCCAGTACAATGCCCTGCACGCGCAAGCGCAAACTCGGATAAAAGTCACACACAGAAAATGGTCGACCAAGTCCCTTATAGCCTCTGCTATATTGTCGTTCGTTGCGACGGAGACTCCATGGAGGTGTTATACTGCGGCAAGGAGGCTGTCACCATTTTCATTCAGATCCTCGAGAATGAGCTGGAGAAGATCACAGAGATGTTTCGAAGTAAGGCTGAGATCAGTATGGATGGAGACGACCGCAAGGCTTTCCAGGAAGCCACAGATTGCCACATCTGTGGCAAGGTACTAAGTAATCATAGGGTGTGAGACCACTGCCATATCATCAGCAAGCACCGCGGCGCAGCCCAAATGTATGCAAACTCAAGTTGTGGATCTACGCAGAGAAAACAAAGGTACCAGTTGTGCTCCATATGATGGGCGCCTTATCATAGAGGCTATCGGAACAGTCTCTTCGGAGAAATTCAACACCATCCCACACAACATGGAGAAGTGCATGACGTTCTCACTAGGGCAGCTGCAGTTTATTGCCAGTCCCCACTTTATGAACAGCAGCCTGGAATAGCTGGTAGCTAACCTGCATAAGGAGGCATTCCGCGCCACAATAAGGCACACGGCGCTTGGCGCTAACAAGCAAAGGGGTGTACTCGATTGAACACCTGGACATATGGGAGCGCTTTGAAGAAACACAGCTTCTGCGGTCTTCCTTGGAGTTGTTCCAGTGCCTTATCGTGGCGGACACGTGCAGCTTCTGCCTTATTATGCTGCAACCCAGAGAAAAGAAAGTTTGAGCCGTTGAATGTCATAGCCTCGCCAACCATGACAGCAACTATGGACATTGCTCTCACTTGTGCAACTTTAGACAGACTTAATGATATCAGCAGGAATAATGCCTTGTTTACTTGGCATGTCCTGCGTCCAGATGCTGTGCGCCATAGTGGCTATGAACTTTGCACCGTCTTCGAGATTGAGCCGGCCTATATCGACTGGCTTCATCTATATGACCCTTTTGGCAATCATCGAATACCCACAGAAAGGCAGCCGAGTACGACTCCTTGGTACACGGCGTTGAACCTTTGTGTTATAACTCACACGCTAATGCCTGCATGGCAGCTGACATAGGTGAGGTTAGTAAAGGCCGTTTCCCTACGCCCGACTCCTGAAAGAAATGCGCAATCGTCGAGTAGAAAAAGCGAGGTGGTTTTCTCGAACTTGTCAGCGAGTGCACAAAGCAGGTCATCAAGATCAGAAACCTCAAGGTTGACCCGAAATACTCCCGCGTCGTCTTTGCCGCGGGCCAACCGCCAGTCATATGGCTTGTTCAGGCGAATAGTAGGGAAGATGATGACGATAAAATCAAAGTGGGCCTTAAACGATGATTTGAGCAGTTCAGGCGAACACGCTCTTGCCCAGCCGGGGCTGTCGACGATCATGGCGCAGTGTGGCTATAAGTTATCAAAGATCGCGTTGCACTTGTTCTGGCTAGTAGATGGCCCACACGTATTGGCCATTGTGTGTGTTGAGCACACTGCATGACGCCATATATGTCCAATTGGCCATTGTGTGTGTTGAGCATACTGCATGACGCCATATATGTACAATTGGCCATTGTGTGTGTTAAGCACACTGCATGACGCCATATATGTACAATTGGCCGTTGTCTGTATTAAGCATACTGCATGACGACATATATGTACACGTTGAATAACCTGCCGCCTGTGTTTTCGATTTGCCGCTTTATACCTTCGCTCTTGTTTTCTGAAAGTCTTTCCGACCCGTGAAGCGTGTGGTCTTGCGTCAACCTCGTGTCGAGGACGACTGCAAATCTGTTTTGCCAACATCAAGCGACGGTGGCTCCGTGTCCTTGAGAGACTTCCTCGCCATTATCTTGAGGGCCTCTTCCCACTGCTGGAAAATCAGTTACCCATGAGCATAAATCTATTTTGGAACGCCCCCATTCGTCATCGACACTCGTTTAAAGTTAACCCGAAACAGATTCGGTCTGAAAGACCAGACTAGTACTATGGTATGTGATCTTTCAGCAGCTCGAAGTCGAGAGACACGTGGAAACTGTTCGCAAAGTCAATAAAGGCTGAATAGCAGAAACGGCATTGCCAGCACTGACATGTATGGCGATAGTGTTGGTGTTTAGTATATCCTGATAAACTGTGTTAGTTACCTGACTTTGTCAAAACGTTAGAGCTATAAGAGGAGCAGCTAAGGGTCACAGTGCGTGGGCAGCTCACCGCAGCTCGAAAATAAAATTCCGGCCAACTCTAGCGGACTGTCAGATATCCAGCTCGTTTCTATAGAATTTATTGTGTCATTCCTTCTAAAAACAGCCAGTAGTATCGATGGATGGATGGCCGAGTATATATTGGCGCTCGTTTGCGTCATTGTAATCGCGATCTGTGCTGCTCTCCTCTATCGTGTTGTGTGTTCGAGTTGGCACGCCAAGAATTACCCCGAATGTACGTTCGAACACTATCGTTTAGACGCTCTACCCAGGCTCGGGTAAAGCCTTGAGACCTGTCCAGCATGAAATACGCAAAACCGTTTTTAACCCGGCTAAATGGGTTGTTCTTTTTGAACTAGTCAACATTGAGTTGCGTTGAATAGTCAAACGCATACACGTTGGTGTCCCATACACAACAGACTGGCTGCTAACTGCTGTTGACACTATAGCTGGATTCACCCAAACGAGGTTTTCGTGACAGGCACACACACACACACACACACACACACACACACACACACACACACACTGCACCTAATGCCCCGGCATTTATCAACATCCCGCAGCTCTATATCCACCTCGACCAAATCAACACGACTGACAGTACAGTATTCTTGATAAGAAAATCAGGACCTGATGCAAGTCGTTCCTGTGACTGGTGAGGCCTACGGGGAGTCACAAACTTTCCTCTTCGGTGTGCACTGGTGTAGACAACGTGAATATGTTAACATGCTAGCATGCACTATCATCCTTAAGATTAAAAAAAGTTCTTGCGCACTATGAGTCTACGTCGTCCGGGTTTCTTGAGCAACCGCGCTGCAAGCAACTTCGGACAATCGCCCCCGTTTAATTCCTGCGGAAACCACATTACTAACGTCGCCGCCCAAGAAGATGCACTGAAGCTGAAACTCTCAGTGAAGTGCGTGACATTGACAAAAAACAGAAAGTATCTGCGCTTCCTTGGGGTTGGCACGCACCGGTTCAGATTGAGATGAAACGAGGATGCAAAGCAGATATACATCGACTACTGTTGCCATACAGAGCACCCTAAGCCAACCCGCGAGCAGCTAGGGTTAACTGCGCTTCGGCTGTTGTACTGCCCTCGGGTCGTGTCAGGTGCGCTTGCTGCCACTACAATAACGACCTGGTATTTGTTGGCGAAACGTTCTCTCCGATGAGCTTTCCGTCGGGGTATGACGTCACTTGTCTCACCAAAAACTAAAGCAGAATTGTAAGTTGTATTCGAAAGAGACGCATTCTGCCTCATGACAATAATCGGCAAAAAAAAAACAAAAACAGCCGCTGCATTTGCTCACAGAAAGCATGGTATCCGTGATTCTTAGCGAGCTTGTTAGTTGGCCTGTTGAAGATCTTGTCATTTCCAGATATAATGATATTAGGCACACTGGCATTTTATTTGACATCATTGCCGTTTTGCCATTAAGCCATGACGACAGATTACGGTGAGTGTCCGCAGGGGAGCTGATGTACCCCCACCCCCCATCCCTACACCTTCAAATCAATAAACTTTCATATCACGCTTCCTATAGAGGAATTATAATGACGCTATACCCGATGTTCCATGACCCGCATGACTTTTGCCTGAAAAAGATTTGCGAGGTTAAATCTTGTCTTCGCGCAGAGCAGAACAACGGCGCTCTGCACAAAAAGTACACGCGCGTAATAAAATGTAGTGGACGGTGCTGACATCGCACTGACGGCTGTGTCTCTTGTCTCTTAGCACCGGTGTGGTAGGGGTTGATCTGCTGTCAACAATCGTTGATGAGCCGCTAGTTATACCGTTGGAGATAACAGAAATGAGCTGCGGCCTCCCTTCGGAGCTTTTGTTAGCCCGCGGCTGACCACAAAGGCCAAAAAAGCACGATAAAATTCGCGTCTTGGCCAAAGAAACTCAATACGATCGCAAACAACACATCTAATGCACTACACGACAACGCCATCTCCACAGAAGAGTTCACGCGTTTCCTAGATGAACTCGACAAACAGACAGCCCTGGAGAATGAAATACAGTCTGACGTGCACAAGGCACACGCTTCTGTCGCTATCGACAAAGCAACAAAAAAGAGCTCAAAAATTTTGGAAGAGTCGAAGCCAACGAGTCGCTTTTAAAAATACTCGCTGAGGATTCATTATAAGCTGCGTGTGTTCCTTTTCTTAGTTAACACCAACTGCGCCGCCGCTGTATTGTTAGCACGCCTTTGGCATTGGTGGTAAAATAAACAATTAAATACGCTTTGCCTAACAGACGTCAGCTTTTTTCAAAATCCCAAAAAATTTAAGTGATGGATGATCACACATTAGGGTCCAGTAGTTTTCTGGGGTCCAGGAATCGCGTGCTCTATCTACTCCAATAGGAAGAAGGAAGTAAATATTCAGATTTGTATATGGTTCAATTTACAGTACAACGTAAAATCCTAGAAAAGATAATTTTCATCTGGAACTAATACAGCGGCCTTATTACTGCCTAGGCGAGTATTATTTGTGCCATGAGAAACATGTGGGAACGGACGTCGGGAACTCCCACTAGCCCCAAGTGCATGGACTACCGGGGGTGGAGTGGGTGAGGAGAGTGTGTGGGTGGGTTCGTGAGGTTGGGTATGGTTTGGGTGGGGTTGAGTGCGGTGGGTGGGTGTGATTGGGGTGGGGGCCAAAATCTCCTTTCACGTCTTGTCTTCTTTACCGTTTTTCTTGAGTCTATCGACTATAAAATCTTTACTAAACAAAATATATTTTTCATCATTATTTGGTATTATTTATGCTTCTTTGATCCGGATCGTTTTTTTTTTTTTACAGAATTCAATTTTGGGTAGCTTTAAATTTAACGACAAATTATTTTTCTGGCATTATATCTATTCTGTTAGATGTTTGGTTGCATCATCTTTTGTGTTCCTGCAATTTGTATTCGGAATATAAAAATTCATATGCTTCTTAAAAAAGTGTTTGTTTTTTTTTTGTTTTGTTTCGTCTCTGTTCATTTGTGCTGATATTAATTTTGATAAATCCTTTATTCCACAAGAAAGATAGTTATCTCTGTTTTTATCAAATATTATTAGCATACCTACATGTCTGTCTCTATCTCTTCCCGTAATTATAACTGGTCTTATACATTTTGTACTTGTTCATAGACATTTTACAGGTATATTAAATTCACTTTTAAATGTTTTTATATTGTTAAGGAATTATGTATCATTTCGTTTTTAAATAATGGTATAGTTTTATGATCTCTGCATAATAGTCTAACAACCGTCATCTTGCAGAAAGTACGGTATTTCAATGTGACTCAGTACATTGGTCTTTTGGAAATATTGTCGGTTAAACATGCATGTCACGTGACATAGCGCGTGAAAATTTGTTGAACTTTTGACCTGGGTTCTATGTTCTATAAGAAGTCAATACTTTGTTGACTGGTAATAACGTCAGTGCACAGGTACTTTAACGGTGTCACGCATAACCCAGTTTCTGATTGGTTCGGAGAAGGTTGTTTTCTAGAAGGATTAAATTGTTTTTAAGTCGCAATACAGTTTAAA
>JAQPZY010000713.1:237500-260000 GCA_029931535.1 Margaritifera margaritifera | reverse complement strand
ATTCCGTGTCTCATAAACTGCTTTTATAAAACTACAATCCGATGTTGTGACTGGAGATATTCTTAACCTTATATTTATGTGACAGATATCAAAGAGTTGTTGTAACCCATTTCTGGGGTACCTCGGGTGTCTAATTTGGGGTCCAAATTATTATTGGATAAAATAACTCCCTTCAGTTTTAGGGCTCTCAGGGAGTCTTTGATGCACTGATGACGGAAAGTTTTATAAATTTATAGGACAGATAAGCGTATGAGAGTTCCTTTGAAGAGATGTAGAGAGTGTATGAGTGGTGTGAGAAATGGCAGTTGAAAGTGAACGCGAGGAAGTGTCGCTTTATCAGTTTTAATGTCCATCTTAAGACCACTGTAGCTAAAGTAAAGCAAATGTCGGGTTTTTTAAAGCACAATTGCAAAATCATTGTAAATATATCAGTGATACATACTTTGTGTCTACCTTTGTTAAGATGTTGACTTAAATACTGTTGTGAAATGTGGTCTCCTAACCAACTATTTTGACCCAACAAATTTAAACGGTTCACCGAGAGTGTTCTAAATTCATGTGTTTTAAATCAGGTTTGGATTTTACCAATAACTCCTAAGAGCAGATCTGCAGACATTTTAATTTAACACCATTAGAGAGTAGGAGAAAGATTATTGACTTTCTATTTCTTTTTAAATGTATGCGGTCATTTTAGCTGTCGTTGTTTAGTAAATAAAATCTCCCACAATGTTCGAAGAAGAAATCTTAAACACAAAACTCTTTTTTATTACACAAAAGTTTTTTGAACGTAAGAAAACACAACCTTTTAAATGGAGCACAAAGTCATTTTTAATCTAATTTTTAGAAACACACAGCATAAATATCATGACCAACAATTTTTGTACTGTATGATTCCTGAAAGGACCAACACACAGGTTCTTTGTTGCTGGTGTTTGTACGTGTATAAATGCATTATGTAGATGTGAATCTACCTTACAATGTGTTGTTATATGTCGCTTTTATTGTTATCATTTCTGTCAATGGCCCTTTGGGTCTGTAGAATTCAATAAATATAAAAAATAAAATACTACCTTTAATACAGCATCGTAGAAATAGACAGAATTTGTTTCTATCATTGATGTGATAGCTGTAATATGATTCCTGTAGGGAAAGACACGTGTCAATGCTTCTGCTGGGTCGTCCAAAGTTCTGTCAGCAAAATTTCTTTCTAAATGATATATGCCGTCCGACTTGGCCAACAAAATGGCATTAATAGTCCTTCTGTCTGAAAAACATAGAATGAACAGTATTATTTAATAGTTTTTGAGTGTGATATAAATTTAAACAAATATAACTAGGTTTCGAAAAGTAGGATAAAATTATTCATCAGTATTTGATGTTAAACTCTTAAATCGATTTCAGACAGATATTATTGGAAAATACACGTTCAAACGTAGCTTGAATAATTTCGTCCGCTTCTTTAAGTTTGTGTGATTATCGTCTTCATGAAAAAGTTTCGACTTTGTTTAAATTTGTTGTATCCCACATGGAGAGTATTAATCGAAATATAAATCATGCACGCATTTTTTCCTTCCTTTTTTTTTTTTTTTTTTTTTTTTTTTGAAAACAATCTGCATCGATGTTTAATCAAAAGTCGACAGGAAGGCTTCTTATTGTGAACTAATTGGATTAGCCTGAAGAAAAAACAACTTTATTATTGTTATTATTATTATTATTATTATTATTATTATTATTATTATTATTATTCAGACCACAAAAGCTTTTCTCTTCTGATTCCCCCGCCTGAATGCGCAGATATTCTGAGCAGATGCACTCTGTCCATCCAGATTTGATGCAAATTCCTGGACAAGACGAGTATATACATGGATCTAAAAAAGAGAAAAGAGGGGTGGAGAGGGATGCAATGACCAGCATTGTATACGCAAATATGACTTACATGATGAAAAACTGGCCTTCTCGCGATATTTTTATTGAAGATACATCACGTGTTACTGTTGAAAGAAATATCAGACATAATTTGTCAACATTAGTGTTTACATATTTTTAGGGAAGTTGCAGCAAAAATAGCTCTGTCTCTATACTTTTTGAGAAACATATTCATAAAATCGAAAAGTGATATGAAGACTTATGTTATCCTACTAAAACCCTGAGTGCGTGTTTTATACGACATTGATATAATCATCGGTTGTAGCCTGCTTGGTTGCAAAGATCGGTGTGGAAAGACAGACAGACAGACAGACAGGCCGACATGCAGATAGATAGTTTGGAGACATGTATCGTGTGTATGTTGAGTGAATGGTATCGTATGTCATGCATACATATGTGTATATTGTATATATATATATATATATATATATATATATATATATATATATATATATATATATGTGTGTGTGTGTGTGTGTGTGTGTGTGTGTGTGTGTGTAGAGGAATAATTCTTGCTTTCCTCAAAAGGATAAATTATTAACTTAATATGTATCGACCTAAAATTTATCAAAATTATGCAAGAAAGTATACCAGACTTACTCAGTTTCCAAATTATAAATATCATTGAATAAACCGTGCATACTATACATATTTGTTTGTCTGTTTGGGTCAATGACTTGAACTCCATATGGTACACCGTAACATCGTATAGGTATTCTATCCTCTTTCATGGGACCATATATATGAATCTCATTCTTGTGATGGCTTCCTGGCATGCCCAAGGACGCCATGTCCTCTCTTGAAGATTGTGGTAGTGAGGAGCCTTGATAGGAAAGAATCCTTTGTCCCTATTGAATGAAATATAACAGAGTAGATGGCTAATAAGAATCCTTTGTCCCTATTGAATGAAATATAACCTAGTAGATGGCTAATAAGAGTTCTGGAACACTAATGAAATTTGAAATGGTAATTTCTTTTTAATTTTTTTAATTTTTTTTTTCGTGGGCTGTGCCCAAGTACAACACATAAATTTCAAATGATGATTAATTCAAATGGCAAAACTCCGATCAGCCATAATCTCTACTGAAATTTTACTACTGGGGAATAGCTATCAACTACTATCACTCATAGCTGATTCACTTTCCTTACTGCTGGATGTTTAGAGACGGGGTCCAGAAAAGACTATTACCTTATTACTGAAAAAAAAACACCAATGCTCAATGCTATTGTTATACTACAATCTTACTACTGCATTAAATGAAGACGATAAAGTACTATAACTGAGATACTAACAAATCACCAAGGGAAGCAATTTGACATTTTTAGCAACATCCTTCATGGAGCAAATCTGCATTGCGATCAGTTCAGTGATTGTCAGAGAGGTGAGAGATATATTTAATCAATTTAACATAAAAGCAACAATCTCGTTATCAAAAGACAATGTATTCTTATTTACAAGTTTGGATGGGATTAAAGTGTGGTCAAGGTTGTGACACAAAACGACATTCAACAGAATAGACATGCTGATTAGCCTATTTAAAACTTTTAAAGACGTAATGCAATGTTTCAGGATATATGCTGATTTACAGATTGCATTCAATAATGAAATCATTGATTTAAGTAGTATCAGCATTGGCAGCATGATGATCGAAAGTGTGTAGTATGAAGTGGGTTTAAATGACGTACTTGATGTAGATAAATGACGTACTTGATTTAGATAAATGACATACATGGTGTAGATGAATGACGTACTTGATGTACATAAATGATGTACTTGATGTACATAAATGACGTACTTGATGTAAATTAATGCGCAAATTCGCAATAGGCTAAATTTGAAGCACAATAATAGTTCGTTCAGCTCAGCATCGCGAATGATATCCACGTCTGTAGCTAAGTGAAGTTTACGTGAGCGTCTAGAAATGTAGATAAAATTACTTAATTCGTTTTGCGCACGAATGATTTCAACACCATTTGTATCAACATACATAGCAACTCCACTCATTCGATACATGCTGAAAACGAGTTGTTTGCGTACAGATAAACTGCCATGTTGGTCCTAGAATTATGGAAGTGTTCGTCTGCATCACCTAGTTTTCATGAAACTATTTTAAATTTCTATTCCATGGCTGTTTATAATATGATTTATCTAATGAGTAGACGATGTTTGTTTACTTGTGGCACGCGACTGCTCCCAAAACCGCTAAGTCCTGTATCAAAAATAAAAGGGTCGACATTACTAACGTGGATCACCAGTGAAAAGCAGACATTGTTGTCTTGCATGCATATTAAATACAACGATGGATACAAATACGACCTGACATTGATAGATGTATTTCAAGATACGCATGGGATGAGGTAGTAAAAACAAAAAGGGAGATGACATGCACGACGCTTTTCACAAACATATTCAAAGAAAGAAAGCCTGACAAGATACAGTTTAATGGGGGTAAAGAGTTTTACAGCAAAAGAGTCAAGGATTTGTCAGACAAGGAAAACAATGATCATTTTCCAACGTACAGAGGCATAATAGCATTAGTAGTTGCAAGGTTTAAAACAAATCCGTAGACTAGGATGTGGAACTATTTAGCTCAAAACGAAACCAGAAAATGGGTTGACATTTTACCAAAGCTAATTGATCGATACAATAGCACTCATCACACAACAATAGACATAACTCCAGTTGAAGCGACCAAGAATGAAAACAGGTTAGAAGTAAGGATCAGTCTATTAGGTTATTTGATAAATGATACAAATGAAACTTAAAAACTCAAAAATTGGTGAAACAGTCTAAAGTTAAAATTGCAACACAATATTTTTAGAGGGCTATCTTCCTAACTTCAGCGAGGACATATTCAAAATTAGGCAAATAATATTAGATGATCCGGTATTTTACAAATTTGAAGCCTTGGAGAGAGAGGATATAAAGGGGATATTTTAAAGTATGAGTAATCTAGGCATGACAAACAAGATGACGTATGCAAAGTTTAAAAAATTTGGAGGACTAAAAGAATCAAAGCAAACATGAGTGTACTCTTGAAATGGAAGAAAGATAGTGACTCGTTAAATAGTTAGGAACGAGCAGAAAGCATTCCATTAACATAAATGGTAGAATCGAAATGCATAGCATGAAGTAATACAACAACGTTTTGAAAGATAACGAGTTTTTAGAACTTGACAGTTGTGGTAAAAGCAGTGCAATAGAAAACAGTGGAGTTAAACATGCATGTCATGCGAATTTGTATGCATCACGAAACCATAGGGCAAAAAGGAAACTAGGTCAAAAAATATCGCAATTAAACAAGAAAATGGTACACAAGAAAAACTTGATAAGGAGACTACAATGTAGGCAATGTCCTGTCAAGGTAATAAATGACATTAAGAAATGAAAAAAGCCAGCATTAGACAATATGAAATTGATACAAATTACGTTTCAAAAAAGCTGAAAAAAACAACGTAAAGGACTATAAGTTGGTATACGAGATTTTGAACAAAATAAAAGGCAATATAAATAGATCAGACGTTGATACAGAAACAAAACATTTACACTTCTCTCAACCTTCATTCAAAGAAGGCATAGTAGCGAGTCACACAACTTAACAATTAACCATGCATTTTCCTTGGATAAAATATTTAGCATGAACAAGCTGGCATATCCATTAAACCTTCAATTACAAAGAATTACCACAAAATTAACCCAAATCTATGATTTGTGAAGCGTTTTCGCATTATGAAGTAAAAACCAGTACACCTTTCATAGTGTGCGGATATTTAGATTTTGAAGATCTAGTTTTTACAGACAGACAGTAGTATTTTGGAACCAAACTGCTGAAGAAAACGGAACAATTTGATGAAATAGTCATTGTACCAACAGACGTAAAGTGATATAAATGCTACTTAGTAAAGCTGTGGAGGAAATGGAACAAGAGTCCCTCGAAGGAACTGACGCTCTACTGATTGAAAAGAATTTCCAGGAATTCAAGACAAGACCATTTCTTATTAACTTTTCGAGTGTTGAAACCATCTCTGATATTTTTCAGCGATAACAAGATTTTCAAATTAGCTGCTGTGGTAAACGTATCGGATGTCAACTTGCCACCACTTTCATTTAGGATAAAGTAGACATCATTAGAATTCTTTTGGTGAAAGCTCCATGTCATAATGATGTATGACTGGCACCATTTTCATTTCAGACTTGGTGAAAACCCCATGTCATAACGATCGTCCATTCAAAAGGAGTCGTGACAACAAGATTTTTAAGACAGTCATCGAGGCAGCCATACTGGATGTACGACTGACACCATGTTCTTTAGGACCAACTAGGTATCATAAGAAGTCTGTTGGTGAAAAACCCATGTTGATATAGCCATTCATTTGGAGGGGAGTAGAGATAATGTTTTGATGATATGACTTTCCATTCAGGAGGAGTAGCAATAACAAGATTTTCAAGATGGTTGCTGTGGCGGCCATATTGGACGTCAGATCAGTACCATTTTCATTCAAGACCAACTGGACATCATAAGAAGTCTTCTGTTGAAAACTCCACGTCAATATGACTTTCTGTTCAAGTTGAGTTGTGATAACAAGATTTTTAAGATGGCTGCCAGATTGGCACTAGTTTTATTTAGGACCGGCTAGACATCATAAGAAGTCTTTTAGTAAACTGCATGTTGATATGACCATCCATTCCGGATGAGTACCAATGACAAGATTTTCAAGATGGCTGCTGTGGCGGCCATATTGGAGTCAGATCGGCACAATTTTCATCTGCGATCAACTAGACATCATAAGAAGTCGTTTAGTGAAAACCCTATATTGATATGACCCTCTATTCAGGAGGAGTAATGATAACAAAATTTTCAAGATGGCCGCTATGGCGGCCATATTGGATGTCCGAGCAGCACCATTTTCATTTAGATTCAACTCGACCATGGGATAAATGTATGTTTAAAGTTTCAAGGCAATCCTCCTAGAAGGTTAGGAGGAATAGCGATAACAGTCTTGTGCTTAACGGACACACGGACGACGAATGACAGACGACGGACGGACGACAGACAACAGACCATCCCAGAAGCTCTTCTGGTCTATAACCAGTAGAGCTAAAAACTAAACACCAGATATGCAGAGATTGCGTCTGATATTTGCTGGAGGAAATGAAATGATTTGGAATTAAAAACTAGATAGAATTGCGTGTAATTGTGGAAATACAGTAAATAGAGGATAGAAGTATTTGCACTAGAGAAGCAAATTTCACACTGATTTCTTAATTTTAAATGACGGACATCAGGTTTAAGGACACTAATCAGTACAGTACCTTACACTTGTCCTGCAACTCAACTTAAATCGGTTAAGTCACATTAATCATGTTGACATAGCAAATAAATTTAATGATATAAAAAGTGACTACACTTAAATTAAATTTTTTCACATACAGACCACTGAACATTTTTAAAACTACACTCTAAAATTTGATAGTGATGAAACAATAGATTGAGTCAGGTCGCAGTGTGACATCAAATGTTGTCAGAACCTATAAAATTGGGTAGTGTGGGTGACAACAGCTGGTTGCGGAATTTCATACTGGCACTTGATGAATTAAGCATACCAGAAACTGTACCGTCTTCGGATGTGAGGTCTGCCAGAGACAGTACAGGTACTGTTCTAGAGTTAGCTAAATCAATATACAAATTTAACGTGTATATGCGAAAACTGCTGTCAGAATAAAAATTACTTTTACCCGATGACGATTACATTCAAATCAAATAACAACATTGACTTTAAACAATTCGATTTGATTTGCAACAGTTTCAAAATTAGCGACAAGTCTCATCCCATAGAGACGTAGACAGACGAAGACGGGCCAACAGGACGGACTTACATCTTTGTGCAGTACAGTAATGGCCTGACAGATGAATGAAAATCTAGACTGAATCAACGTATCAGATCATATGTAATTTTCATCTTGGATGTACTGTCTGTTTCGACAGTATCAGACACTATTAAAAAGTTGATGGAGCTACTAATTTTGGGACAGAAAGTTTACAATTCAGATGAAAACATCATAGTAAAATTTCAACAGTACATAACAGATGCAAACGTGAATTTGGACTATACTGTTGGAAGTGACAGTATCTTTATGTTACTGTCGTAACGAAACTGGGTAATAGAGTTGGATACAACAGCAATTTGCAGCATTCAAGTGACTCATTTAAACTGGGGTTTCAACTGTTCTTGTAACACAGCCTTTAACTTTAGGTATTTCTCCTTGCTGGTGTCTTTTCTAGCTTCAATCACCAGTTTTATAAACTCAATTTTTGATTTGACCATCCTGAATGACTAAAATAATTTTCTTGTGATCTTCTTTATTGTAACCAGATGGCATTTTATCATGTTTTGAAATGTTTTCATTGGCCCTCATGTAAAGAGACTTTTACCAATGAAAACATTTCCTTTATTGATCAGGGTCAGATGGGGAAAGAAAGCAATGAGAATGACATGAACAATATGAAGGTGATAATGACTTATACATTCAAGCTTTGTAAAATTTAGCCACTTTATATGAAAATCAATGGATGAAACATATTCTACGTGTCTGATTTTATCTTTTAATTTAGTGATTGTATGATTTATACTTCTTATTATTTGAATTAGTCTGGGAGTTTTCATCACCATGGTATCTTAGCTTTGTGTATTGTTTGTGATACTCGTTACAGTACTCTCTCTTGTCATATCTTAAATTATGTCATGTGTTTTCTTGACCTCTTTATATTTATCTCTAGTATTCTATTTTCATCTCTCCATTTTGTCGAATCCTTTCTTCAGCTCTTTGTTTCTTTGTCTCCATTTTATCACATTTTCTTTTGGGCGTCTTCTGTTTTCTCTATACCAATTTTTAATGCACTCTTTTTGACAAGACTTGCAATACCTAGACGTTTTGTTGAACTAGGTCATGTGTTTTTCATAGTGCATGTTTCGGAATCCATGTTTGTATTTACCATATAACATTTAAAGGAAATTTCGCTACTCGTAAGTACACAGTGAGTAATATTGCAATTACACTTGTTTTCATCTTAATCTTGTTCATCTGTCTTTCAGATCTTAATGTAAAATAAATAAAAGGTGACGTAGACAAAAACAACTTTAAAAAAGGTTGGAACAGTGTCTGGAACAGTAACAGAAATGGTAACCATAGCAACGGACAAAAAGATCAACGTAGAGTTGAACTTGGTAGGCAACTTGGCAAACTTTCACAGGCATTTAAAAAAGCAAAAGCCTAACGTTTGAAAAAGGAACAAGAGTGTACAAAGACACAAGTGGATGAACTCGCATTACGTGAAATAACTCACCACGTAAGAAATTAAACGGGCTCACAAACAACACAGTCTATTATTTGATAGGTGATGGAGTAGCTGTTTTGGCATCTTATTCGTTTAGGCTATAAATAATTATGCTTTTCAACACACAATTTTAAAGAAAGGTTGAAAAAACAAAAAAAAAAAAAACAATAGACAATCAACCAAAGCACAAGTGAAAATCCAATCGTGACAGTATCTTACAACGGAGAAGGCTGTATTATGTACAATCCAATAACAGAAATGTTATAATAGAATGTTCAGTCTGTTCTCGAGATGGCTAACTTTAACAGGTCATACATAACAAAATGTCTAGCGAAACAAAACGATCATAAACACATTTACAATTCGGCACCCAAATCAGTTCTTAAAGTTCCATACAGCATGCTTTTTGTTATGACTCTATGGTCTAAGTAAAATGTAACAGAAAGAAAGTGAAATCAACAAATCAAGTAAAAATCAACAAGCAATTTATTTCTAGATAATTAAAATGAAAATCAAACGACACTTACAGTAACGTGAATTAAAATCCAAATAATCCAATAATCCTAAGTGTCCTAATCACAAGTCCTAAATATAGAATGTTCTGAGTGAATTACTCTATACTTGAATGTGCTGATGTGTCAATAGTCTTTAATGTCCTGATGTGACAGTAGTCTTTAATGTGATTGTGTCAAAGTGAAGTACTCCAGAATATATTTGAATAAGTTCACACAAATCCCAAAATAATCAATTCAAAATCCAAAATCCAAAAGTCTATGAGCACTTTTATAATCCAATGAATATCTTAAATAATTCCTCTCTCTGAATTTAGAATGATTTTTCACAACTGTAATGACTCTTTAAAGACTGGTGGTAAGATCGAAATTGAAAACTGTCCACTAAACATGGTATATATAAAGATAGGTCACATGACATAATGTTCTAGAAAATTATATGGTGTATGTGACTTTTAAAAAATAACTCTAAAGGAAGCTCAAGTTGTATCTGTAAAGAAAATAAACCCTGACCTCAAATTAAATCAACAACTAGTTTACCAAAACCGTCCTTGAACTCAAACACTAAGTAAACAACCTAATTCAGGGACAATAGCTAAACATGTAAACCTTATTGATAACATGAAGGTTTCTGCAAATATTAAAGCCAAGAAACATTTATAATTTCCTAAAATATTTATATTATTATATAAACATCATACATAACATCTTAAAGAAGCGTTTGAAGTTTACACTTTGTCTACCATCGACAATGGACGTTGAAGAAATAGCAAAGCTGATCATTCCATTTTCGCTAAGTCGGTTTACAAGTGACTACTTGATGGCACGCAGACATTTAATTGACAAAAGTGTTAACACTGTACAATCAAGTTTTAAGTCGAACATCCAATGCTAGTACACTTAAAGTGTGTTATCTAGATGGCTAAGTTTATGATACGTAAATAACAAAATGCTGAACTAAGCAAAAATCATCGTCAACACAATTTAGCACGCGACATTTAGCTCTGCCCTTTATGTTGCATAAAGCATGCTTTTAATGAAGGTATTGAAGTTTACAATTGGTCCACCGTTAATAATAACCATTATAGAAGTATTTAAGCTGAATCATTTAAGTTTCGTTTGTACAATTCACAGTAGACTACCTGATAGCAAATGGACTCTTACCTGACAAAACTGTTACGCAGTACATATAGTAGCTTTTATTGTTAGGTAAATAACGTATGCAGTGAGTGAAAGACAACAACGTCTGCGAGAAGTTAACGAGAACAGAAATGATTTTGTCAATGACTTTGAATATTACCAAGGCTTGATAAAACAATACAGAATGTTATACAAAGCTTTGAAATGGTTAGAGGCAAGTATGGAAACAGTTTCGGCCTGTGTAGGTATTTCAACGGCTGGATTGCGCTGATCTGGAATAGCTAGCTAATGGTATAGTTGTTCCACTAACATTCACGGGATTTAGCACAGCCGTTATTTGAATTTTATCAAAGGCTTTGAATGAAAAATTTATTCGCAGCAAAGTTTCGAAACATGATGATATAGTACCATCAGCCATCGATAAGTTCGACAGTGTAGATGAAGTGATAAGCAAAACAATCACTGATAACGATTTACCTTTGGTACACCTTGTTGACAGAGTCAACAAGATCAGCGATGATGAATTATATTTCATCGTCAGTGAGTAAAATGAGATGAATAACAAATGCAGGAAAATATAAAGGGAAGAAATTGAAAAGAAACATCGCTAGATAAATTAATAACTCAAATCATGAGAGCTATATTAGAACTGAGTCACTCCCTGAAAACTAAATTTATGCTTCTAACACAATTGATAACAGAAATGTAAGACTATTATTTCGTTACTAAGAATAGATTTTGTTGTTGGGTATCACAACATTTCTAATGAACTCACAAACAAACTCTTTTGCTACATCAATGACAAGAATGAAGCGAGGACTATTTTAATTCCCAAACGTTATTACAACCTCGAAAAGTAAATGCAAATTGTCAAATAGGGAAAGTTTGCAAATGGTGACAGCGAAGAAAATATGATGTTTAATGTTTGAACACAACTCAAAAGTTAAAATCACTCCAAGTAACAATTACACGGTATAAAAACAACTGCAATGCGAAATTGTTGGGATTCAATAGTCATAGAAGAATACAGGAATCAACTGAATCTTGAACAGTTTGTGGATTTTGAAGCAAACAAAAAATATATTCATTCTCCTAGACCAAATCGCTAACACGCAAAGGACTATAATGGCTATTATCTGTGTTTGCTTGAGTCGTTACAAGTTAACAATGTATATCATAGAGACTTTGTTTCGTACAATGTTTACGGCAATTTTAAAGAATTACATAGGGATACCATTAACAGACTGAGAATCAGCATGGAAAGGTAATAGATTTTCACTGTATGCCTGTAACGTGTGTCTTACCTCTGAATCAATTTCTCAATTGGTGAATGACACATACAGGAATTGACTAGCTTTCTTCAACGACTACATCACGAGAGAGAGAGAGAGAGAGAGAGACAGAGAGACAGAGAGAGAGACACACAGAGACAGAGAGACAGATACAGAGAGACAGAGAGACAGAGACAGAGAGACAGAGAGAGAGACAGAGAGACAGAGACAGAGAGACAGAGAGAGAGAGACAGAGAGAGAGACACACAGAGACAGAGAGATAGATAGAGAGACTCACATACATAGCAATCAATACAATTTTAACCAAATTTGCTCTTGATTCTCCCAGAATGAGCTTAAAGAGTATTTTGATGCTGTGCAAACAAAGAGTGGAGAACATGATCACGAAAATTTTAGAACTCGGCAATAGAGAAGATCTCGGTGACTACTGGGCGTCTGCCAAACATGATTTATCCCCAGGGCTTTAAATCCAGGCAACAGTTTACATAAACACCTAAATATTTCTTCCATGAGGAACAAAGAGCACAAAAATTAGCAACGTTAGTGTCAACAATCATTATACTGACATTGACTGCATCCGGCTGGATATGAGAAGTACTCGCGGTAACAAACTACGTGGTAGTGGTCTTAAATTAGCCAATGTGGAACAATGCATCTATATTTAAATCGACAGAAAAGAGAATGTAGGTGTTAGCAAATTGTATATCCATTTCGTTTCTGATAGTCAGTTTAACATTCAAAACAATGAGTTAAGTCAATTATTTTTATAGATGCATAAAATGTATTTTTGATGAATACCGTAACATGATCATTTGTGGAGTGACTCACTGTGGATAACATTGTTTATACTACATTTGTTCGAGACTGAAAACAAGGATATTTTGATCACATCGTTATCAGCTGTCCAACTTTCATGTAAAATAAGGCATGCGACATAACGTGGATATTCAAAGATGTAACGGTAATTGTAATAGATCTAGAAGATAAATTTGATAAGTGCTTATTGTTATTGGTTGATATATACAAAGGAATCAATACTTTCTTTTTGACTAATGACTGTAGAAATCTTGATGAAGTGAAAAATAAAACGACTAACCTAACTAGATTCTCTGTTAGTTGAAGACATTTTAATATATTAGTATAGGTGATTTTGCACACGTACGCATCTGTGAAGATTGCAGAGAGAAAATACGTGTTTTCGTTGTATTTTACAGCAAGGAAAAGAAGGCAATGTAAACGGTTTTTGATGAACATCACTTAATTCCAGATTAAATGAAATCAGAGATGGTAAATATTTTGAAACAAATGAAAAGAAACAAACTTTTGATGGGGGTAGTGTTTCCATTTCAATTCAAGGTATTGATTTGACCATAAGTTATGTTGCTGACGTTGTCAACAAGAAACGCTTTTCATCATACATACCTAATGCTACTTTCTTCATTGTGACGCTATAATCTGGTGATTCCATGATCTGAGTAAATGCATTACCTGGTAATTTTTCTTGTGAACGAATAAGCAATATTTGTTAATCTCAAATTGTAAATTCTTTTTAAATAGGCATTTTTGTATTCCTGTGCAAACATTTATTTCTTCATTTTGTCCGTCCTGTATGAATAAGAGCTTTGTCCTTAACCCACATAACTCTCTGATTAGTCTGCCATTTACCTCACCTCTGAAAAGACTTGGTATCTTTGTATTCATTTGTGGCAAGTTAAGCACATTGTCCTTGGTATAGTCATTAGTGTCACAGAACTTCGTGTTATCTATCATTTCACTGTAAAAGTCTGTCTCGACATGAATGCATAAAGAATCTGTCAGCCATGAGTAGCCTCATCATATCGCCACATTTGTTTTCCACTTTGTTGTTATATAATTCGTACATGAACCATTTTGGGGTAGGTCTAGCAGTGTAAAACCACTATCAATAGGTTTGGTTAGTTTGAGCTTTATATTGTGATACTAACTAGTACCAATTTATCATATAGTATTGTCCTCCTGGTAAACGATATATCTTTTGGGCACTTTAAAAATGTATTTTAATCTGGAGATATTTAACTGTCGCTCTTTTTATGATATTTTCTATCTGCTTCCAAAACACGGAATTATCATCAATTTGAAGAAGACTGTTTCGAAATCATTACTATATATTTGTTTCAAACTTGTGTTTAGCTCAATGTATGATTTCAGTGACAGTTGCTGATCAAACAAGGCAACTTTGTGTATACCACTTTCAAACCCAACTATTTTATTAAATCGTTCAAAGCTATCCACGCGTTCATATGGGTATACATTTTTTCTCAAATAATTAGATTGCATGTCTCTTCAATGCTTCATCGTCTCAAAGAGCTTGTCATTATTTAAAGTTTTAGCCAACTGTTCTATTGACTATCCCTTGAACGAAAAAGCTATATATAAATCTAATAGTTTTTTTTCTGTTATTTCATTACCATCCTTTATGAACCTATCTGCTATGAAATCTTTGCCAAATGAAATTTATTTTTTCTTCTTTGTTAGGTATGATTTTTATCTCATAGTCCTGATAAATTTTACCGGTGTTTTGATGAAAAGATGTCTGTCAGAACCTGACAAATTACAAATAAATTGTGGGATGTATTTTGGGTATCTAACAGTCAAATTACAGTCTGTATGGGCATAACCTCTGTACTTGCCTGTTCAATGATCATGGTTGTGAACTCTGTTTTTTAGTATTTTTGTCTCACGTATATAATATGCACTTGTTGAGTTAAAACTTTCTCATCTTCATCTGTGAATACCAAAGGTTTTTCATTTTCAATTCGTTCAATTACCTACAAGATCAACCCAGTTATAAAACTCCTCTATGCAGTAAGTTCCGCTGTAAACTATTAGCCAATACCATTTATGAATTGAATTGACGTACATGCAGAAACCTGATGGTATGTGCTTAGCTGTATTAACGTCCAGAATATACTGGTTTGATTTGCATCATCATTAAAATTGTGTAGTGATTAGCTGGTACACTTTGTAAACGGAATGATAATAATTTAAAAGTCGCAATAAACTACATATGGTACTTCAATTGATGATGATATTTTGTTTAATTTTACAACTGAACCTTTTTTGAGTATGATATGTATCGAGTTGTCTACACTATAAAAAAAGCCTTGTGTTGTCTGATACCTTTTCTGGTGCATTGAAAAAATTCAAGCATTTTTTACAGATATATTTATTTCAATGATGTTTGCCTACTCTAGATGACATGAGCCTGGATAAATCTTTATGCCAATATAATGATATTTTTGCATTCTATCAAATACAATCAACATGACAAATGCTTATCTTTTTTATATCATTCTAACTTCCCTACTGTATTTATCGTCAACTATTTCATACACATTTGCGGTGGTGTTATATTCAACTTCAATTTTTGGATGCTCTCTAATATTATTGTGCATCTGTCAAACAGATGACTGTATCTAACCAAGCTATATTTTGATGATTTATCTACGTGACCACTCGGTGTATTTAAAATTGACTAGTAGCGTTAAAGAAACATCTGTCATCCGTATTTTTCACATTTACGCAAGCTTTCTTATTTTTCACCCATGCAGGTAAATCTATATATAAGCTTCTCTTATAACTATGTATCTATCTACGTGCAAAATTAAATATTTAACCCTTAGTAACCCATTTCACCGCTTTCATTATATTCAGATCTTTCCATATGGTACAATTCATTGTATTCGTCTTTCTTTCCATCCTGCATTGTTTTCTTTGTAAGTATGATAATCAAGTCAAACTTTCATAGAACCAACTGACGGATTTTCTTGATGATGACTTTCTTCAAGTAGGGTTCAGTGTCATTTAACAATTCATACAAATCTCGATTGTTACCAGAGTAAAAATCTGTCTTTATGTAGATTTCTCTAATATGAATATCTCAGTCATTTCGTGATCATTCTTTTTACATTTTTCTTATTTATACGTCTCAATTTTCTATTACTTTGCTTTAACGCTTGTTTCTAACACGATTTGGAAAAGATTGATCAAGTATAGAAGTCTTCATCTATTGTTACGACCCTATGGTCTAAGAAAAATGTAACAGAAAGAAAGTGAAAAAAACAAATCAAGGAAAAATCAACAAGCAATTAATTTCTTGATAATTAAAATGAAAATTCTAAAGACACTTACAATAACGTGAATTAAAATCCAAATAATCCAATAATCCTAAGTGTCCTAATCAGAAGTTCTAAATATAGAATGTTCCAAATGAATGAGCGTACCCTTGAATGTGTCGATGTGCCAATAGTCTTTAATGTTCTGATGTGCAAGTAGTCTTTAATGTGATGATGTGCCAAAATGAAATACTCCAGAATATCTTTGAATAAGTTCACATAAATCCCCAAGTCATCAATTCAAAATCCAAAATCCAAAAGTATATGAGCACTTTTATAATCCAGTGAATATTTTAAATAATTCCTCTCTCTGAATTTGGAATGATTTTTCACAACTGTAATGACTCTTTAAAGACAACTGTAATGGCCGATGTTAAGGTCGAAACTGAAAAACTGTCCACTAAAGATGACAGAATGCTCTAGAATATTATATGGTGTATGTGACTTTTAATACATAACTCTAAAGGAAATTCTGGTTTTATCTGTAAACAAAATCAACCCTGACCTCAAATGGAATAAACAACTTGTTTACCAAAACCGTCCTTGAACTCAAATACTAAGTAAACAACCTAATTCAAGGACAATAGCTAAACATGTCAACAGTATACTTAACATTCAGGTTTAAGCAATATTAAAGTCAAGAAACATTTATAATTTTCTAAAATATTTTTTAATATTATATAAACATCATACATAACACTATGATGTATTTAACTAACAAACTTTCAATATATGTTTATACAATAAATCTTGAAATGTGTGTAAAAAAAAGATATCTTTGAGATTTTGCCATAAATAATAGCCAAATGCTCAGCGCAGTGCCCAATGTATCTGACCCTGTGGGTAGTACATGGGAAAGAAGCAATTTCCTGTTTGCAGATCTTTTCCTAGACGATAATAATTTGTCCATAATTCAAACATTTTGTCTTGCTAGTTTAACGCGAATTTTATGCAAGTCATAAACGAGACCACCATGTTCCAAGAGCCTTTCTGGATGATCTGAGCTACTTTATTTGTTGTGCCTCGTTTGGCCGTTTGTTTGTTTGTTAAGCATTGCGTCACGAGGCTCCCAATTCATGTACTTTCAACAATATCAGCTCCTTTCCAGCACCTTTCTGGCTAAACTGGGCTGCTTCGAAGCGCTTAAGTAACAGCTTATATCATTGTTTGTGTTTTCATTTTGTTTCAAAACCTATCGTGAAGAGTTTGGGATCTGATTTTAATGTGGCCAGCCTTAAGTACTGAGGTGGTATTCAGTTTAATATGCAAACGATTTGGCGGATGTAAGACTCTATCCATCAAGCATTGGTTTTTTAACCCAATTCTTAAATCAACCCCGCTATTAGAAACATATACTACTGCTGCAATTACAAGGCTTGTAAAGATTAATTTTTCTCTGGCCGGCTGTGTACATAATTTTGCAGGTATCAATCTTTGTAATGATGGTAAATAATGTCTGTCTGTTTGCTTGAGTTTCGGGATCTCCCTGCAGTGAATTAATTTTATCTGATATTAATTTTTGTTCTGTCATGAATACTGCCTCACAGTATACAAATCCCCCACCTCACCTTCCCGGTTATATGTAACGTCCCAATTGTATTAATTTTCAGGAGAACGTTCGAGAAAATGTATGTGACAAGTGCTTTAACACTCATAGAACGAGAGAGACGCAGATATATATATATATATATATATATATATATATATATATATATATATATATATATATATATATATATATATGTACATAGTATATAAGTAAATGGGGATGGCTAGTATTTTAATTAATTAGTCAGTCATTCGCTTCAATCAATCAGATCGTACACTATGACATATTTACTCTCAGGACATTGCTCACTTATTTGTTTTGGTTGGTTGACAAAAGTGTTGTATTTCTCTTTATTTGTGGCTACTATTCTTTCATTACTATTTTGAATGTATCCTTCGTGTGCCCCTTTAGATTTTGTGTCTTTTCGGTTTAGTATGCTAGTGGCCACTTTTACGGAATCATACCTCTTTTTCCTTTTTATAATGATTTAATTTATTAGTTTATGATCTCTGTTCTTATTCTAAACTGCGGTTACCATATGAGTATACATACGACAACCTTTCGATCGATAAATGGTCACATGACTAAAATGCGCGCGAAAGGAATCGACCTACTTCCTGTACCTTTAGAAATTAACATTGCAAGGTCACATTCCAATACAACAATAACATGATGTTTACTGGTTAAGATCTTAAGAACGTGGGAACGTAAACATTATGACCCATAACCTAGTTCCTGATTGGTTCGTAGAGGGTTGTATTATTTAGTAATACCATGTTATTAAAGACGGAGAAAGGGTTTTTCAATTTGATTCTGCGCACTTAGTAAAGTATATATCGGAAATAATCCTATATTAAATCATTCTGTTACAGTTACATAGAGAAGAGAGGTCATAATTGAATTTGCAGTTCAGTGTGGGAATTACTTTGAAGATTCATTACTAATACAGTACATTTAGGAATAAGTACTGTCTTCATCTGAATTATCATACAGTTCCGTGGAATTATCTGGAACATTTCTAATACTTGTGAGATTCCAGACTTACAAGGATTATTTGGATTTACTTGAAACCTATCAACACATTAGCACATCAAAGGCTATTTCATTCGGAATACTATATCCGGATTATTTGGATTAACTTCAGGAACTTTAAAACAATTTAGGACTTTTTAGAATATTCTATACTGTAAGTTATTTGTAATTCTTTCACTTTGATTGTTTGTTGAACTATTTTAATTCTTTTAATACTTTAGCAAATTAAAGTTTTTCGTTTTAATCTTGAAAGCTTGTTTGTGTCTTTTATCTTGTTACATTACCCCTAGAGTCGTAACACAACATATGTAGTTAAAGGTTCCACCACATATGCACATAAATGTGCAATCATCAAACCCTTTCAGTAAGAAAAATAAGCTTTTGACCCCCCCCCCATCAAGCTGCTTCCTAAATGAACAGTCTTTGCACCGTTGGTATCGAATATTTCACCGTTCCATTTCTTTTTATAATTATGAAGTGACTCAAGTTATAGCATTTTATCATCTCCATTTAATGCAGTACTCATTTTTCAAATATCACTTTAGTATGTAAATGTTTCGATAGTAAGATATCGGTGGATTCTGGATCACCTCTGATGATCCAGTAGTAACAAAAGTGATCCAGTTATGATGATGTTTGTTTTCTTTGAATCTTTTTCTTATGTAGTAGCTTTAAGTTTTGCACCAGTTGTAATGTTTCAATAGGGTATATGGCTAATGGTAGTTCTGGCATTTGAATTAATCAGTCATTAATTTTTAAATTTCATTTGCTATGCATGGGCACAGCCCTCGCAAAAAAAGTCTATAGTCGCCTAAATAATCACGTGCACTCTGATTAAAAGCTATATATCGAGAAGTTTACGGTTAGCCAAACAAGTATCCAGCATGTATCAAATAAAGAAGTGTGTGTAGAAAACATTTATGGGCGAAAAGCCAATCATCAATAATTGCTGGTAGTACATGTCGCAAGGCTGAGAGATATACACAATTTACGGGCGAAAAGCCAATCATCAATAATTTCTGGTAGCACATGTCGCAAGGCTTAAAGATATACACACTGCAATCCATAGATATAGAAAACTAAAGCCACATTAATGTTTTTAATATATTAGGAAAGACACAAGGATAGATAGATAAATAGTTGACATCAAGTCACAAAGAAACGTTTATTTAGCTTGAAATGCTTAGAGATGTTCGTAAAGTCATTTCTACATTGAATTTGTAAATACTTGCCGATTTTACTACTCTATATATTCTTCAAATTACGATAGGATAAGTTTTGATAAAATGAGGACCTACATGAAACATGTCCATATCGAAATAATCTTCTTCGGTCGTCGAAAACCAAGTAATCTCCTTTCCATCTAGGTCACTGGAGGCTACTAAACCAGACTGTGTCAGCCAGTAGAGCCTAAAAAAAATACATAGGGACTTATTGTGTTTTTTTTTTTTTTTTTTTTTTTTACGAAAAAAAGTAGAACGCTGCTTTGTGATAGAATTTTTGCATCGCATCTAAATCCAACAAATAATAAGATTCTCATATGTTCGCTACAATACCCCAAAACTATTGAAGTTAAACCGGCTTCGAAAATAATCCTCCCACAAAAAAACACCCAATTAATGTGGCGTTTTGGTCTTGAAAGTAAGGCAGCCTCGAAAATAAGGCTCCTATTATATTAAAGCTTAACGTGTATGTAGATAAGTTAATCTGGAGAAAGAAACTTCTATAAAAGAAACACTGAAGTCCAACCTATATAAGACAATCAAAATGTAAAATCATATATGAATTAATTTCATCCAAAATAAATTTAAAAGTATTAATATAAGACAAAAATTTCAACTCTGAAATATACGTAGGTAAGTTTACATACACAGACACCATTTTCCGTCATCTACTAAATTTTCACTCGAAAATACATGCAAATCAAACGTAAGTCGAGCTTGAAAACATGTTGATTAAAACTTACCAATGATTATAAGCCGAGATTTATTTTCAAATTTTGGGGCATTACTACAACTTTTACTTTGCAAACTTTAGTAATGGTTTGAAGTCTAAGAAACTTTCTTTTACAAATGAATTCCACTCTCTCAAGATATGTTCTAAATAAATCTATTCTCTTTATTTTAAAAACATATATATTATGGACAGAATGTAAGTAATAGTTCATGTAAATATGAAGAAAAATCAATATGCCGACGAAGACTATTAGAGCAAGCAACAGACACACGCCCACCAAGCACGCATAAAAAGTAGACCTTAAATTTTGATATAACATTTAATTTATGGTATATTAGATTTTTAAAAAAATGATTTTGTCGTTCTAAATTCGAACTAGAACAAAAACTTTTTCTCACCTATCAGTTTCCGGGTCAACTAGTAAAACTGTAGGAGTCTCATCTCTACTTCTAGTATCTCTTGGATACTAAAAATAATAGTCAAATTATATTAATTAAATAGGGGTTACATCTTGTGAAGATAATATCGTGCATTGACAAAAACTAACGTTTCGTTTATTTTCTGCACTATGATTGGATTGTCTATATCCATTATTTTGAACTATGCATAAACAAAATTCCAGTTCATATAGCCGCTCTTATACTCCTGTCACAAAATTTAATGAAGAGAAATTTTTCATCGCCGTTGTATATGCTGTAAATATATTAAGACTTACGCCTAAGAATTGAGGAACGCCATACTTACAGCCTCTTACATTTAGCAAAATAAATTTAAAAGAATTTTACTAAGGAGTTTTCACGCAGTTTGCTTACCCAGAAATTTAGCATCATGGTTACTATGTAGAATCTAAAAATTCTATAGACAATTGTTATCAAGTATACATATATATATATATATATATATATATATATATATATATCATAGTTACTATGTAGAATCTAAAAATTGTATAGACAATTGTTATAAATTATATATATATATATATATATATATATATATATATATATATATATATATATATATATATATATCATAGTTACTATGTAGAATCTAAAAATTGTATAGACAATTGTTATAAAGTATATATATATATATATATATATATATATATATATATATATATATATATATATATATATATATATATATCATGGCTACTATGTAGAATCTAAAACTTGTATAGACAATTGTTATAAAGTATATATATATATATATATATCATGGTTAGTATTTAGAATCTAAAAATTGATAGACAATTGTTATAAGGTATATATATATATATATATATATATATATATATATATATATATCATGGTTACTATGTAGAATCTAAAAATTGTATAGTCAATTGTTATAAAGTATATATATATATATATATATATATATATATATATATATATATATATATATATATATCATGGTTACTATGTAGAATCTAAAAATTGTATAGACAATTGTTATAAAGTATATATATATATATATATATATATATATATATATATATATATATATATATATATATATATATATATATCATGGTTACTATGTAGAATCTAAAAATTGTATAGTCAATTGTTATAAAGTATATATATATATATATAT
>JAQPZY010000713.1:37500-230000 GCA_029931535.1 Margaritifera margaritifera | reverse complement strand
GTACCGCTTTTCCAAACAAATATATATATATATATATATATATATATATATATATATATATATATATATATATATATATATATATATATATATACTGGCTAGCAATTATTCTGAAGCAATTAAGTACTTGGCAGTCACCTGTACTAAACAATAACCTGTCCTTATAATCTACTTTTCAAGGTCACTTACACACAGTTACTATAAACATAAACCTCTCTTGAGCAGCCACCTGTCTTCAGACGTCACTTTAATCATTTTAGGAAGTAGCTGCTTAAGAAAAGTTTGAGTGCATCAATTATGCAAACACTTCTACTGTATCCCTGGCGGATGTTAGGTTTCAGCGCTCATCTCTTCCGCTTACAATTTAATAATGCTCGATTCTATATTTTTCCTGCATCTAAAAGGTTTTTTTTTTTCTCTTGCTATAAAACAAATCAACACGAAGCGTGTGCTAACTGGACGTTATTAAGTTTGCACTATTTAAACTCATTTATAATGTTTACAGTGTTACACGTCAAATTATACAGAATTTTAATGTCACTTCATTTCTCATGAATACATCGCAATTAGTCGCACATGCAAATGACTACATAAATTTGAACTGACGTTGATTTTTGCTTGTAGACCGATAGCAACTTTCATTGGGGTGGCTCAATTAAACTTTAATCTTCTGTATATTTCGTGATCGAAAATATATCTCTACCTATTACCGAGCGAAGATATCAACTCGTTCACCGATTATGATTTTATAACGTCATAAGATTATACTCAAAAGATGGCGATTCTCTTAATAAGTAATTGCTTTTGTTTTGTATACTGAATTTATATGTGTCCATCAGGTAAGTTGTACTTTAGTCATTTTGTAAACAACATATTTACAGAATTTGAGTTCAAGGTCAGACTTGTTTACATAGCATTTAGTACTTAGATTGGAATTTTTGATGGTTTATGCAAGAAAAGTCACGTACGCAGAGGAAATTTTCCATTAGAGTTACTCATATTCTAGAAAATTCTGTCACGTGACTTATGTTTATATAGAGAAATTGTAGTGGACAATATTTCATTCTTGTTCAAATGGTCAGTCTATGAAGAATGATTTAATAATCAGATATTTATAGTTGTGTTGTGAAATTTCAGAGCAAATTCGGAGAGAGGAATTATTTATTTGAAATATTCATTGGAATTACCAAAAGTGCTCATTCTCATATTGGATTAATACTTGACTTTGGGATTTACGTGAATTTATTCAAGGAAATTCTGGATTACATCATTCAAGCATATCAAACATTCAAGACTACTGGAATTCATTTGGAACATTCTATATTTAGGACTTGTGATTAGGACACGTAGGATTATTGGATTATTTGGATTTTAATTCACGTTACTGTAAGTGTCTTTTGAATTTTCACTTTAAATGTCTATATATAAATTGCTTATTGATCTTACTTACATTATTGATCTCATTTTCTTTCTGTTATAATATGTTAAGACCTTGAGTCGTAACACTTTGTAGACAGTAGAGAAAATGAAGAAATAATGTCACAAGGCAAGGGTAAACTTCCTTGGATCAGAAAATAAATTCATTGCTTGACAATTTTCCATCAATAGAAATTTTCTGCGCACTTAGTTATATTTTTTTGAATTTTCAACCTTACTGTTCGATGGATTGGCTACGAACTGTACAAGATACTATGAATTTGTACATTCTGTCACAAAACAAACATTAAAATACAAGAAGTTCTCATTGAAATAAAGGCGATTGCAAGAAATTATGAAGATAATTTATAATTTATTTTTCACCTATATGTTTCTATAATGAAGAGAAATCCTTGCTATTCAAGTTTTTGTGAAAAGACAGTTAATTTTTAAAAAAATACGCAGTCATAAAGCAAAACAAAGAATGTCACACTTACTAATTAAGACATTAAAAATGTTATTTGTACGCGTGTATTCCCAGTGTATGTTGCACATTGTGGCAAAGGACAATAAAGTTTTACCAGAATAAAATGAGCGATTATCGCGCTTTATATTAAATCATTCGCAATTCATGAAGCATCGAATGAGAATAGTAGATTTTAATAATTCTATATATTTAAAAAAAGCTGTCAGATCATATATTTTAACGTCGAGCGCGGCATTGTAATATTTAGATATAATTCAATGACGAAATGTGCTTTTCCATACTAGTATTTTGATAGAAAATTTGTCTTTTTACACAGGAAAATATTCAAGTAATGAGTTTTGACGACTTCTACCCGCCATGTCATGTGGCGACACAAATATGTTTCAAGTTTTCTCTTCTCAATAGAAAGTTTGCACTTGTACCGTCATGTTCAGTGCTTTATACGTACACAAGTACCGTCATGTTCGATGCTACATACCTGTGCTTGTACCGTCACGTTCGGTACTATATATTTGCACTTTTACCGTCATGTTCAGTGCTTTATATGTGTACTAGTACGTCATGTTCGATGCTACATACCTGTACTTGTACCGTCACGTTCGGTACTATATATTTGCACTTTTACCGTCATGTTCAGTGCTTTATATGTGCACTAGTAACGTCATGTTCGATACTACATACCTGTACTTGTACCGTCACTTTCGGTGCTATAGATTTGCACTTTGACCGTCATGTTCAGTGCTTTATATGTGCACTAGTACCGTCATGTTCGGTGCTATATATTTGCACTTATACCGTATAGTTCAGTGTTATGTGTGCACTTGTACCGTCATGTTCATGGCTATATATTTCCAGCTGCACCATCATGTTCGGCGTTATATATCAGCACTTCTACCGTCATGTTCTGTGCTATATATCTGCTGTTGTACCGTTGTGTACGGTGTTATATATCTGTACTGAGGATTCTGATGGAAAAGGTCTTGTCACAATCCCAGAAGTCCATTTATCGATCTTAAAGTGTGATGACATGTACTCGTACGATCTCATAATTATGCAGTTCATCTTAGCATATCCTACCTTTCTAAACAACGTTTTAAAACAATATTTGAAATATCATATTTATTTCACGCCTGATAGGGTATCAAGTTATGATCGTTTCCTAAAGTGGGTATGCAAATTAACCTATCGCCAACTGTCAGTCAATTACTGATTGACGGAAATCCATGTAAAATACTGGAAACATGTCGAACCTATTAGTTAGCTGAGATCAGAATGTCCAACACGTTTGTGATTACTGCCCAGTAATATGTATACATTCAACATACCCATAGATACAACAATTTCCATTCAATTTTCATGAAATTTCATAATCATAGTACTGTAACAAGCCAGGTATCGTGCAGCATTTCACTAACGAGCGAATCAAACAACACATGCGTGAGGCTGGCTTGAGGTTTCTATTATTTCCAAGGACCTCAAGACAACAGTCGTTGTCCACTGAAGAGTTCTTAAACGCGCTAAAACCACAAATAATTTTCCTCTAATCAACTAATGACTGAACATTCTCGCGACTGTTTTCACACTTGCATGCTTCTTCTTGCTTCACATTTGTATAACTTATCAGTACGCTTTTCCAAGCCGCTGATTGGTATTTCATGCCACATACTAACAAACATGATACAAAAAACTAATACATAGAATTAGTCCTATCTCAAATGACCAAACACTTATACAAGAGAACATCCCGAGAATTCCTTTTGACGAAATTAATCCATGCTACCATAAAGTCTCGTGAATACTGTACATTATGACGTTTGCTCCTAGCAACTAGCTAATTACTCGCTTTGAGAAATATCTCCCTAACACCGAATCCCCATAATCAAACAAATAGTGACTAAAATCTGGCAAAGCTATAAACGGAGACGTAAATACAAATAGCATATACCCTAGGTTTGTTACATTATCCACGCCTCCGAAAATCACTCGTCCCCAGCGTGACCATAAACGTCATACCTGTGGTCATAAATCACAATTGATTACTCACTCAGAATCAACCACGAACCCGATTCGTTATTCCCAAACATAATAACAGATCTGATCTCCTAGGTCCACCACTCTCCATCAAACTAAAGCTAAAGCAAAATCACTCATTGCCTAAAAAATAAAAAAGATATTAAGAACGATCAGAAACTGTTTAAAGTACAAACAAACATGTCTGCAAATAATCAAGGATATGCAGCTCTACCTTTTCCAGAACGCAAGAAAATCAGTTCTAAACCTGACTTTGCGATGGTCCATCTATCAATGCTGCTAATTAATTTTCGTGTACTAAGAGCAGTCTTTCAGCAATTCCCCCAATGAACACCGATCTTCACTAACTGATTCTTTAATCTACGCACGATGAAACCCATAGTAGGCTATCACCGATGCTGTGCTGACACCTAACAGTTTACTTTAAACTGTAGCAACGCCTTCTCAACAAGCAGGTCTATAATAGGATAAAAACGCAGGCTCGCCCTGCTTAACCACTACGAAAACTCAGGTACAGAGATAACGCTTCCAAACGGATAATGGATCTCTACCAAAACCAAAAGTCTCTCAGGATCTCACCGTCCCCTGCTAAACAGCGCCAAATTCTTCATCGTCATCAGACCATGCTACAGGTGTTACAGCGACAGAAAATCGATCACCTGCACAGCTTCTAAACGATCACACTTTAAGATGTCACATTTCTCTCTTATAGCTAACTCAACGCCAAAATCTTACGCCAAAGCACATAATGCGTATGATACTAATTGTACTTTAAAAAGTCATAGCATTATTTATGACTGCTTCTTTAAAAGCAAAAAAAAAAAAAAACTAAAAAAAGAAAAAGAAAAAAAAATGTTTTATTTACATAAATCTTGCTCAAAGCAGTAAATAAACGATAAACGACTTATGATCAATGCTTCTGGAAGTCAATACTGCACATAATTAATCCGAATAAATCTTTGAAATAATAGAGGCATCTTCTTTGCATAAGACTGTCAGGATCAAATAGGATAATTACAAAATATACAGTGAGTTGTAGTGTACAAAGCTAATTTCTCCGTGTGATTTTGGCAATTGAATCCATTTGACAGCATTGGGCCGTCCTTAAACAAACCATTCAACAACCAACAACCCCACAGGGACACAGCTGTTGCCACCCTTTTATGAATTTTCCTGTTGTGAAATAAAATGACTATTATTCTGCCTACAAATGATTGCTACTTAATAGCATGAACACAGCTCTGTGTGTGTGCCGGGGAGGGGGGGGGGGGGGAGGGAGAATGTTTTTCTTTTGTTAATCAAATAAACTAAACTATAACTTCATGATCCTGACTGAGAAAGACTACAAAACTACAAAAACATTATTATACTTATTATTCACCCATGAGCGATTATTAAGTTCCAATAATTTTTGTTCTAGCTTACAATACAGTTCAACTAGTCTCGTGTCTCATAAAAAACAAAATACGTCTCAACCTGACCCACTTTTGTGCAATCTCAAGCCAAACTCGTCGGGTGGCGCAAGCTCTGCGACTTTTTCTTAATTCACCAAGAATAAATATTCATATATGATTTCTACGTACTTAATGAGTTTTTCTTTATCGTCCATGAGATGAAAGTAGTTGAAAGTATCGACTTAGACCTATCAAGTATTCAGTCTTCGGCAATATCAGACGTTGAGTCAATTTTCCGCACAAACAATTCAGCATGACTTTAGTAAACGATCGTCTTCGTTCGTTCTGTTCGACGTGTTCCAAGTTCACGTCTTATATGAATCGGTGCCGTTCTTTTAATTCATCATTGTCTTTTGGAGTGTGATACCAGGAAGGATTGCCGCTAGTTTTCTGCTTCAGTTTCAGAAATCCGTTGACGTAGCCTGAAAAAATTCCTGGACTCGTGTCTTAATCCAGTTGGTACTGTTATGTGGTAGAAAGGTGCCAAATTTCGCACACTTTTAACAATCGGTATCGAGAGCAAGAAACAATTCGACATTCACCCACGTTCCTATCAAAGCGCGTTCTTGGTCCTCAAGGCAATAAGGCTGGTCTTGATTACACGTTTCGGGACACGTATGATGTAAAGGAAACATCAGTTGTCCGTGACAATGATGAGATAAGACGGGATGGTAAAAGTTCGTCGTTGGAAGAACTTTGTTTTGGATCAAAGCTTCGTATTGGCGAATGTATTAATGTCGATATGTTCTCTCAACATTTCAGAATGACCGGTGAGGAATGGGGCATATTTACACACTCAAGGATACAAGCAACACAGATCGATGTATTTGATTTGCCCTCCTTGTGATTCGTTCACTTCGCACAGCAAGCGTGTAGCATTGGTTCGTCTTCCAAACAAACTGTAGCCTGGATTTAAGGTTACATGCCCACCACATCGTAATCTTCGACGATGCGTTGAAATTCTGGATTTTTGAAACGCCGATCATAATCGCGTTCCCACATTTCTGTCACTTGGTATCCTTGTCTTTTCAAACTCTGGCGTCGTTGGTAAGTTTTGTCGTACAACTCTTCCATGGTGGACACATTTGTCAAGTCTTGTTGAGGAAAACAAATAGGACATCCATGAAATAACCATTCCTGAACTTCGTACACGATCTGTGTTTTCTAAATCTCAACCATCCACAGAATAAGATCCAATCTTCTTTTTCTCCACCGTTTCCAGCACGTTGTATCTAATTATCTTGAGTTTCACAAAAGTAATGTAACCAACGCAAACGTTTGGCTGAATATCGATGGCAGAGAAATAGATAGGATTGAGGTAGTATTATGGCTAGATTGTCCTCGGGCATGAATTTCTTACTGTACACTATTCCACAAGCTTTGGTAATGGTAGAACCTTCCTTCAAGGGATCGATACTTCCATGATCCATAAATAATTATCGAAATTTTCCAGAACAGCGTCGTAAAATGACTACATCGAATTGATAATATTTTAACATTTCTTCTTGAAAATCAAAAGGGTCTGAAAAGTGGGTTTGGTACCAGGTGTAGAAAGCTTCTCCTTTTTCTCTTCGCATTTCTCTTAGCACGACGTGTTTATTAGTTTCGGTATTGAAAAAAATGTGTAAATTAGCCTTTACCCATTTCTGTCATTCCAAACGTTTTAGGCATTCTGCTCAAAGGTATAGCCAAATAACTGATGGAATCTTTAAATTGTGCTTTTTCTACTTGCATGTAAATGATTTTGGCTACGTTCATGGTGACTGTTGGAAATTCGGTTCCTTGTTCTGAAAACATTTTCAAAGGAATTTGTCCGTCGTATCCCGAGAAATTGTAAGCAATAAATGTAGAGTATTCATGATAGTTCCGTAACGGTGTACCTCCTTTTTGCTCTAAAATCTACTGTGACTTTTTGTTATTCGTCCGGGCAAGATGCCCACAAGTGCGGCACACTGTCAATAATTCGCAATCACTTTTCTGTTTTTGGAATTGTTTTGAGCGATTGTACCGGGAAATTGATTTACCTATAAAACGTTGCTTCGTCCGTAGCCGCCCCTTGGAAGTGAATGGTGTTCACGTGAAGAGTGGATTTTCCATCGGTCATGTCAAATTAATCATTTGATTGTTGGACGTGTTGAATTTTGTCCAAGAGTTTGGAAGAAATTAATTTCGCAGAGGTTACTAAATTAAATTCACAAAGGAGATTTCAAACTGTCGTGAGTGAAGGATGGTCTCAAACGATCTTGACCTTTAGCTTGGCATTGTCGTTTTTCAATTCCTCTAACACCGACTCCATTAAATCCGTAATGAAGACAGGTGCTTTCTTTGTTGGTAGTTGATACTTGAACTCTCTAAATTTGACCATGTACGTGTAAGCAGCAGTTCTAAATGTTCTGGAAGTCACTTTATAGGTAGCTTGAATGCGTAAATTATCTTCAGGGGTTACCGAATGACTTTCTTTCTCGGCTGATCTTGACTCTCTCGGTAGGTAGATGGTGTTGTATCTGGATCCCTCATGTTTTCTTCAAAATTTCTAGCTTAAACGTCTGCCAACTCTTCTCTCCGGCTATGAAGCGACACAGAATGTCTTTGTCGTCCCTTGGCTTCTGGTTTCTCCGTGGAAAGGTTTGATCTTTTCATGATGATTATTGATTCAAGTTACCTTTGACTAGGGTACACACTCTCTCTCTCTCTCTCTATGTATAGAAACCCTCTCTACCTAAAAGAATACATTCATTCAGTTTTAATCTGTAAAGATGGAAGAGCCACGACAGATCACACTTCTCATCAAAAATGTACCGAGTTATTCCAAAGCATACTTCCAGCAAGACTTCTGACTACTCCTCTGGAGATAAAAGTTAAGATACCTGCTATATCTGTCAGGAAAAAGAACACTGGGCTACAGAATGTCCACAACGTCAAAGAAAACCTCTAGACAGGAGAAAAGAGGGATGAAAGTAAATTCAAGATAAAAGGACATTGATCTTCAGAGGTGTCCCAAGAAAGTGACAAAATGAGAACATGGAGAGCGTTCAGGAGAAACAGAAGAAGAACCCATTCCAGTAAAGAAATTCTAAAATCGAAACAAGCAGAAGAAACAGCAGAAGAACCCGTGTCAGTGAAGAAACTCAAAAAAGAAAGAGAGTAAAAGGAAGAAGAAATGGACTTTTGTGATTGTGTTTTGAAATTTCACTTTGATTCTTATTCAAGAGAATATTTGACAAAATAAAAGTGTATTTTTATCTTGGTTTATTTTTAGTATGGACAAAATAACACACACATATTTTTGTAATGTGTTTTGAGTTTTGTTTTATTTGGGAATCATTTGAGAAGTATCTCTTTTCTAAGAGATTAGAGTGGCCCTGAAAGGGCCGTTTGGGTTTTGGAGAAAACAATGATGGACTTTTCAAAAATCAAGTCCTACTCCTGCTGTGGTGGTGGTGGTAGTGACTGCTGCCGTTGCTGGCATTACAATGGTGGTTGTTATCGACGTAGCTAAAAAAAGGTTTAGAAATCTTGGATTACGAAAACCTATTTCTCTTAGGTTTCGCCAAAGATGTTTGATACATTTCTCCCAGGTGTTTTAACTCTGTCAAAATGTCTTATAACAAACTAACCGGTTTGTTTGCAATCTCTTCCTTCTGTTCACTGTTCAAAAACTTCCTATTCTACTCTTGTTGGTTTCTTTGCTGTTGTTGTTGTTGAACAAATGTGTGTTTATCTTCTTTCTGACGATGCAAAACAGTCCCTAACTCTTCCCTCTGTCGTTTTCTGAAATTAACATAGACTGGTAATGATGGAGAAATTGAGGAAGGTGGTACTACCGGCAAAAATCCTTCTAAAGAAAATAAAAATCGCACAAAACAAAATTGAAAGCATTCTCCTCTGAAAGAATACTAGCAACTGCAGCAGTAGTCGTACTATCACTTCGAGTATAAGCGGTATTTACTACAGGCACAACCCAATACATTGTCTTCATTTCAGCCATGTACTCTACTTAAGCACCGGTAAATCGTAGGAACGCTCATGGGTAGATAGATAGATAGATACTTAGTTAGAAAGTGAAGTCACGCGTCTGCTGTATTCTGATTGGAAGACAGAAAACATGCTCTGGCTGAATTATGAATTATGTTAAACACGTTCGGATTGGTGGAACCTCCCAATCAGTTTCTCTCCAGTCCTAGACTCTACAGAGAGGCGCGATGACCAACTGTTTTATCTGTTCTCAAGACAACCCAACAAGATGTGGACAAGCGTTGAATCATCCGCCATCCTTTCCAGCATGCAGTTTAATCCGGTGTATCGTATGTATGTCTAGGCAACGTGGGCAATCATACGCATTACAGACACAGCTATTTGGAAGAGAAGAATATATGTGGAAAGGCAAGAATGTATCAAGAGAGTATTGCTATATGAACCGGCTGTCAGCGGTGCCACTTGTGTTGACCCTCTTTGGTTAACCAGCCCAACAGCCCTTTTCAAGGCCAGCCAATTCTCTTTGAAACAGAGATGCTATTTAGCCATTTCCAAAAGAATCTGTGTTTTATGTTTGTGTATGTCTATGTCTATTCACAGAAACTTAAACCTAAAACCCATACTCCTCTTGTGTGATAGTGTGTTTGTGGGTATAGTGTGTATATAAACACTGCTACCCTTTGGGGTGTGATAGTATGTTTGTGTGTATGTAAGTATAGTGCGTGTATTAGTACTCCTAACCTCTTGTGTGTGGTAGTGTGATTTCATCCCCATTCGTTTACATCCTACCATTTTAGTTGGATAGTATGTGTGGGATATTGCTCACTACACACATCGTGTTGGATAGTATGTGTAGGGTATTGGATAGGATACGCGACGTGTTGGATAGCAGATAACTAGGTGTTGGACAGTAAAGGACTATTTGTTGGATAGTAGATAACTATTTAACATTGCATTTCACGTTTCTCCCTATAAATTTTTCAACATGAAAGCGTAATGTTACAGTCATGTTTGTCTCTATATCACACCAGCATGTTAAATTCACGTTTACCCCCATATCAGCCCACAATGTTCAATTTCCGTTTGTCCCTATTGAGACCCCTACGTGCAAACCTACGGGCGTAATGTTAATTCCCGTTTGGCCCCATATCAGTCCACATTACTACCGACCCGTGATTTACTAGTTCTTATTAGTAATGAAAAAACTATGTATTTTCATTTTCTGTGTATCAGCTGTTGCTTCCACGTGGAAAAGGTATATAAGCAACGTTTGACTGTGCACCATGCTATTATCTAACGTGTTTTGCTACTCCTTTTATTTACTTTAAATTTATGCTAAAAGCAAACTGATGTCAGCTTGTGTACTTTTATCCTCTAGCTCTTTTTTGTCTTCAAAGTGTAGATTAATGAAGTGACTATTTATATTTACCATACGGTATAAGTGTTCTCGTTTATTTCCATGCTGGATGTACAGCGTTCACTCAACTTTGTTAACAAATGTATTTAGTGTTTGATATTTTAAATTTTCTTTTCTCAAATTACTGATAAGTTATCAATTATGGTCATTCTTTATGTACTTGTATGACTGATTGTACTCTTCGTAACACGGAGGAAATAAAGATATGATTTTATAAAAACAAATATTTAAAAAAATACAGATATCACTTAATGGTTCAAAAACATTGTGTCAAGAAAAAAGTCTGTGACATTAAACATACTTAAGAAGGTACGGTGCAGTTATATTAAATGAGAGAGAGAGAGAGAGAGAGAGAGAGAGAGAGAGAGAGAGAGAGAAAGAGAGAGAGAATGGGTCTTTACTTTTATTCTTAATTAAGCAATGTCAGTGACCTAAGAAAGTAGCTTCTGGTTATGTAGATGACATATACAAAAAGTAAAAGGTCATAATCGTAAGGATAATTGAAAATAGATTGCAATTTACAAATACAAGCATGAAATATTAATATAGAATACAGAGGGTGGGGGGGGGTCTCTACTTGTATTCTGAATTAAACATGTCAATGACTTTAAAAAGTTATTTCTGGTTTTGTAGATGACATGTAAACAAAAAGGTCATACTCGGGAGAATCAATTAAATTAGATTATATAACTCTTCATTTTAGTCAGATAGACTAAAGTCAACATTAATCATACTTGTATTAATGCATGTCTGTACCATTACTCATGCGTGTGACAATATCATCCCAATTAAAAGTTGCCACAAACATCGAGCAGAAAGCATATTAGGAAATTACCACATAGAGCATCGTCCATATTCCATCGTTCATAGTTGGTAGTTTTTATATTTCTCTCTCCGTCATACAAGTGAGCTTACTTGTAGCCATTTTACATAAATTGAAAGCATCTAGCTCCGTTGTATTCCCTGCCATTTCTTTCTTTCTTTCTTTCTTTCTTTCTCTCTCTCTCTCTCTCTCTCTCTCTCTCTCTCTCTCTCTCTCTCTCTCTACAGGCTGTTTGTTTTTTGTTTTTATTTTGTTTTCACATAACATATCTTTTTCTTCTGAGATGTAGGGTTTCGTTGCACTAAATGTAGAATGCGGTGTTCAGCTTCTACGGTAACAGTCGAATCTGTTCTATCATGTAAACAGATACGCTTTATAAACCGACGACGTAGCTTGTAGCTTAGGTTCCCACTTTGGTCATTAGTCCATTTATTTTGACTAAATGACTTCAAATGAACACATAACAAACTATACATTGTAATTATATGTATAAGGAGCATCTAGATTACATGATGGTACTTGCTAATAAGTAAAATATTTAATAAACTGCTATGAAAATAAATAATTTCTTTTTTTGTTACTTTCTAAAACTCAATAAAAATTACATAGTCCAAAGCATTTTTAAACTTATTTTTAAACAACCCCTATAAAAATACATGAGAGCACATTCACAAATGTCTTTAGCTCATAGTGGGCATGTTATCAAACTATAACCGCTATGGTTTGTGTGAACTGCCACTGACACTAACGGTGAGTAATCTCAACTTTACAACTACGTGTTTTGGGGAGTCGAATCAAAACTGAATCTAAACGTGTGTTACTTCTTTTGGTGAAGAATTAGAAACTAAGAAAAAAAGATTGTTTGTTCTTGCGGCTGTTGCTTAAATATTTGTATCTAATAGTTGTAATTACAATAATGTAACCTAGATACTACAAGCAGTTAGAATTAATTAAAATGTATAGTTTCTTCTATGTTCATTTGAAGTCATATGGCCAGAGCACATAATGTCATGATCAAGGTGTGAAGCTAAACGTGTACCAAATCTGAAACTTTTACATCAATTATCTGTGCAAGCCCAAAGGTTTTAAATGTACTTCGTGTATCAGAAAGTTGCACTTTCTCAAGAAAAATAATTTTCAAGAGTTTTGATTTTTGTCATGCTGCATATCAATGCTCACTTACAATAGTATTTAATAATTACGTTTTGAAAATTAAACCAGTCAACACGGTCAATTTGGTATACCCTTCCACTTTTCTGAATAACAAAAAGCGCTTCACCAAATTAAGTCTGATAACTACAAACCTGGGAAATATGAGGGCTCAGGTATTTTGAACTGGTTAATGAATTTCAGTTTCAATTAGAAGTATAATTTGTAGCAGATGACGAAAAATGCAAAAACTCCTGTATAAATCGCCATTTTTCGCAAGTCATGGATAATTTTCTGCAAGGTATTGTATATAACACTGGCACAATGTTACACTTTCACTTTTTCACCCCTAAATCAATGAAAATCTTTTCAAATGAGAACCTAATACCAGTCAGACCCATAATACCTTGCTGAAAATTACACACAATGACTTGTAAAGATGGAGTCTATTTGAACTGCAATTTCCGTTGTGTAGGCTGCAGTATGCTAAAAGTCATACATCTAACTGAAACTGACATCATTTACCCTCTCGAAATAACTGAGGTCTTGTGTTGTCATGGTTTGTAGTTATCATTTTATTTTGGTGAAGTAACTTTTCACACAAGCTGGACCGATAAGCAGCACCTGCAGTCTAGATACCATTTGAGTCGAACAATAACTTATATAGTGCACACGATTTGTGTATTACCTACAGTACCAGTTAGGGCCACGAACTTGTTGATTATGTTTTGTACACCCGTGGTCAATATTCATCGAAGGTATTCTTAATAAGATCTGTTCATATGCAGTTGATGATATATAAACACTAATATTGTTTGTTTTCTTAGGATACAGGTGCGGATTTATTCCCTTCTCTCGGATTACGCCCAGTGTAAACAGGCATGCATCAACATTGGCATTCGGCGTAAGTCGAGACATAATTAGGTTAAATTTGTTATAGCACTTGACTTTTGCTACAGTGCACTTTACAAGTGTGTAATTACAACAAGTGTTAGAATGATACATGATGTATTGAATGCTAGTTTGTTTTCTATCGATTTTCCTATGCGAAATCCAATCAAAATAAGTAAACAGGCCCTTTAATTAGAACTATGGACAGGGACTGCGCTAAAATCCCATACCGTCATAGCAGGTTAGCCGTTGGGTGGCAACCAATCATATCTTGATCATGTCCTGTCTAAGGATGAGTGCTTGTGAAAAAAAGAAAATGTTGGAGAATGGAGTATTTTTACACAGTTAAGGGTCAAAGTAATCCAAAAACCATTTAATAATTAGTAGGTTAGTGTGTATTTTTAGCGCTACTGATATATATATATATATATATATATATATATATATATATATATATATATATATATATATATATATATATATATATATCCATGTAAGGGTCATTATATTGAAATGTATAGAGAAAGGTACCCTGTCCCTAATTGCCCGTACAATAATAACTGAATAAATATTAACTTGTTTCATAAATTCATCAAATTTTTACAGGTTGAAGATCATAGACTCCTTGTATCGAATGCAAAAGAAAGCATGTACGGCCGATGAACGGCAGGTCGTAAATCGCCAAAAGGCAGGCTACGAGACTACATATTTATTGTAAATTCCATACAACGTAGCAGATGGACCGTAATTGTCTCTTTCAGTCTGAGAGAACGATGTATGGACAGTGTATAAGATACACCAGTAGTAGTCAAAAGGAAGTTCTGGGGAAGTGCTAGGAAAAGATAAAAGGTATGAGCTGACGCGGCAACTATTGTGAAAATAAAATGTGCGCTAGGTCTCCAAATCAACTGAACAGATTTTGCATAATATATTGAAAGCACGCATTTGCAAATACTACTGAGGGCATGCTGCATATTAAATTGTTAACATGTTGCAAATATTATTGAAGGCATGCTGCATATTAATTTGTTAACATGTTGCAAATACTATTGTATGGCATGCTGCATATTAAATTGTTAACATGTTGCAAATACTATTGTATGGCATGCTGCACATTAAATTGTTAACATGTTGCAAATAATATTGTATGGCATGCGGCCTTAGAACTGTATTTCCAAATACACGCCCACAGCATAGGAATGTATATCTCAATGTAATTGAAATTATATAGCAGTGCGATTGCAAGCAGATTTGGGAAACAAAATAGTATGATGCTGCATTTGAATTACAATATTTTTCACACCAAAATAATTTTTATTATATTACAGTCAGCATGTTGGAATGTACACTGCAAATAAAACGAAAAGGGGGGGGGGGGCGGGACGGAACGAGCGACGCGAAGTGAGGCAGGGTTAAGGGTGGCAGCCACTGGACGGCAAAGCGGCACAATATGCGACATGATTTTAAATTATTTCTTTTATAAAACGATGACAACATTCATTATGTTGCAATAAAAGATATGGACAAATTGATGTTCAGTACCAATAAACATCATGTTAAGAAGCATATATGTAGATCTTGTTTGAACACATTTACATTTGAACAGGTACTGACAGACCGTTTAGCTGATTGCATACGGGCAAACAAATGGTTGCAATAATAGTGATACCAAAAGAAACTATATTTACATTCGCACAGAGGCAAAAAATGGCAAAATTGTCTTTTATCATATATCCTGATTCTGAAGCATTTAACAGAACAACTGACGAAGTCATTTCCTAACGGTTTGCTTGTCCAGATTATTCTATTTTGTTCAATAAGTCTTTCTATAAAAAGTTTTCATTATCCACTAGTACACTTTCACAAATCTTAGCAACTTTATTCTGCGTTTCTATCACTAAATTGAATGGTGGCCGCATCGGTTTTGCACTTGGTTCTGTCGGCTGTTTGACTTAGAATTGGTAGTACTGGGCTCTGGTTTGACAATCTCTTGTGCAGTTGGCTTTGCAGTTGACTGTGCCGGTTTTGCTGTCAAAAAGATAGTCCTGGGTATATGAATCGGTTTTGGCACTGTTTTTGCAAATTCAGTTAGTGCTTTGCTGTCGTCAATTTTATCTTTTTGATCTATTATTTCTTTGTTGATACTTTCATTTTCTTTTTTCTTTTTAATAATTTGTTTCTTTTTTAACATCCTCAATCATTAACATGTACCTAGACATCTGTGCTTGTTGCATCTGCTGACACTGCAATTCACTAATCATTTTCATTAAATCAGCTTTTCTCATTCTGTTTTAATTTTATTGTGCGTTGGAGCATTCTATACTATATATTAGATAATATTTATTTTTAAGCCCCCATATTTTAAAATCAATTTCGTTTTAAGGTATGATGAGCATCTAGTTATTGCAAGGTGTATTACTCTGGATATTACATTTGGTTATTGCCACATGCTATTACATTTGGTTATTGCCACACGATATTACATTTGGTTATTGCCACATGATATTACTCTGGTTATTGCTACATTATATTACTGTGGTTATAGCACATGATATTACTGTGGCTATTGCCACATGATGTTACTCTGGTCATGAATCGAAAGCTATCTAAAAATTCAATAGTTCTTTTTTTCCAGAATTTTTCCAACTTTTCAATACAATCAACCACGACGTCCTTACCAAACGGAATATATTTCTCTACGTTATTCGGTATGGTTTTTATATCATTTCTTGCATCCTATTTTACAATCTCATTCATGAACATGTGTGAATCATAGCCTGACAAATTACGAATGAAGAGTGGAATGAATTTTGGATATTTTGAAATTTAAGTTGCAATTGTTATGTGCAGGTCACTCTCTATATAGTCCAGTGAAGGAGTCATGATCACGCACCTTGTTGCTAGCTACGTTTTATTATAAATGTGACAAACGTTAGTTTAATATTAGTGTCTTCTTCAGCAAGTACCTTTAACTTAGAATGTTGTGCTCTATATTCCCCGTACACTATTTCTTAGATTCCACCCAACCAGTTGTAAAATACCTGAATACGATCAGTGCTTATGTTAAAGATTGGTCTGAAAAATATATGAATTGATTTGAAGTACATGCAAAATATTTTTATGGAATGTTCCTACATATTGCATTGTCCAGGATATATTTGGTTTATGCATAGAATTATTACAATTTTGTGGTGCGCAGCATGGACACTTCGTATACTTTTGAAATCACAACAAACAACATAAAGTACTTTTAACTGATGCTGATAATTTTACACTTACAACTGAACCTTTTCACGCATTATATCTCAAGAGTTGTCTACACTCTAACACAATCTTTTGTTTTTCGATTTTCTGGCCTGTAGAGAAAAATAAAGCAAGCATATATAACAATTTGTATAAATGGTGCCGTTCATCGTTGTAGCAGCTAGGGTTATCGCTTGCTGCGAATATGATTAACATGGCAAAGTGTCGAACTTTCTCTGTGCCATATATTCTCAACGGTTTAATATAATTTATATCAATATATACATTTCCTCTGAACGGCTTGTATTTTCTATATGCAGTGTTAATATCTAATCCTGTCAAACATCCATTGTGAACTTTCGGTTATTTTCCGATCGAACTTGACATGTAAAATGTCAGATAACGTTCTGTGACACTATCCATTCCTCTCTGTTCATTGTCTTCATAGGTCTTGTTCTATGGGGAAAAATATATCCTCGACTTCCCCCTACCCCAAACCCTCCGGGGTTAGTCTTTTCATAAGTTTGATCGTAAAGCCCAGCTGTACTTTTACATAACCAAATTGTCTAATTTTCTTGATAATTATCTTTCACACATATGGTTCAGTGTCATTTAAAAATTAATAGAAATAGTCTATGTTGCTACCGTAACATCCGTTCTCTATTAAATTTCCCTTTTTATGATTTCTAAGTCTTTTAGTGATAATAGTAGTTATCGGTGGGTACTGAGAGCCAAACGGGGCACTATAGAGCCTTACGGGATTTTAACGTTGCGGGGCCTCTATGGGTACGTTGGGGGCACTATAGGGACAAAAGTGCCAAGATTTATAGAGCCAGAGGGGGCACTATGGAGCCTTATGGAAATTTAACATAGCGTGGGCACTTGGGGTACAAAAGGCAATCATGGAAAGAAATTAAGCTTTTCTTGTAAAATGGTTGGGGTACTTGGGGGAGAGGGGGCGCTTGCAGTAGTAGTAGGATGGGGGTACTGGTGGGGCACTTGGGGTACTAACGGGAATTTAGCATTGTGGGGCACTTGGGGTACCAACGGCAATTTAACATGGCGTGGGGCACTTGGGGTACTAAAGGAAATTTAGCATTGGGGGCACTTGGGGTACCAACGGAAATTTAACACGCCGTGTGTAGTGACGAATACAACGTCATCTACCATCAAAACACCCCACACTATACCATCAACACGCCGTGTGTAGTGACGAATACAACGTCATCTTCTATCCAAACACCCCACACTACACTATCCAACACGCCGTGTGTAGTGATCTTCTGCCTAGTGGCTATATCTATATAGCCTAGAGTTATATATAAAGCATTACCTATACCTCGGATCATGTTGGAGGTGTGAGTAAATTTGCATATATTGTACCTATGTTATAAATAGCTTTAATCAAGGGAACCAACTCATAATAACACTAAAATGGACGTGACTAAAAGTTGTACTAAACTTCGGGAACCGTCACGGACTTTAGCGTTGACTAGAAAAAAATCCGGAACATTAGATTATAATGGCCTAGACTAAAAGTAACACTAAAATTCCGAAATTGTACCGGACGTTAGCGGAGACTGAAAATAATCCGGAAAAAAAATGGAAAAAATTGACTGAGACAAAAAATAGTACTAAAATTTCGTAACTCATTTTAATTTTTTTTTGTTATTTTATATTTTTTTATATACAAACTCAAATAAACCCAAAACCCAAACCCAAACCTAACACACTATCCCAAATGCCTTGTGTGCTGCCAAAAACCCAAAAAACCTGCTATCAGACGAAAGGGTATGACAAAGGGATGAAATCACGCCAACATACTATCCAACATATACACCATCCCTTTTTTTATTTTTAAAATTTTTTTTATCAAAACACACACACCACACTATCCTTTTTTCACTTTTTTAATTTTTTTTTATATCAAAACACACACCACACTATCCATGTTTTTATTTTTTAAAATTTTTTTATGTCAAAACACACACAATCATTTTTTTACTTTTTAAATTTTTTTTTATATTAAACACAAAACTTACACACACCACAAATATACAATCCATTTTGTAAAAAAAATTTGTATATCAAACACAAAACTTACACACACCACACAACCATTTTTTTTACTTTTTTAAAATTTTTTTATATATCAAATTCAAACTTACACACACCACACAAATCATTTTTTAACTTTTTAAATTTTTTTTATATCAAACACAAAACTTACACACACCACAAATATACATTCCATTTTTTTAAAATGTTCTTTCCTGAAGTATTTCTTCTCTCAGTACCTCTTCTACTGATCATGCGCCATTTGAATGAACGTCATCGTCTTTCTCTCCGGGTGGGTTTCCATCAAATGATTCTTCACCCTCTGAATGTTTACCATAGCTTCATTCAGCTTTGTAATCTTGGTTGCTGCCGTCTTCTTTTTGAACTGTTGAGATCTTGACGAGTCAACGAGAATGACTACACTGGCCAACGCACCGCTTTATATGCTTAACGCGCGGACGCGATGGAAAACATGGTAGGGTTTCAGATCGACAGTGAGATAATAGATAGAGAGGGGTTACTTTTTAGATCGATAGAAAGAGAGAGAGAACATAATTATTATTTTTTGTTAAAAAAAAACAAACCACACAACAGCATTTTTTCCAACAAAAATATTTTTTTAATTAACAATAACAAGAATAAACATTTTTTCTAACATAAAAAACTAACAAACAACAAGAGATTAAAATGGAACATATTTACAGGGTTGACAACGTTGGGAAGGTAAACTAAACTTCCACTTTTCTATATCGACATCATTCTGATTGACATTACGTTTCTGAGCTAAAGATAAGAGATATCCATAATGTTCACAAAACCATTGTTGAACTTTAGCATCGTTTCGAGCATAGTCTCTATTAAACCAAGTCACTAAATGTTCTAAGGAATATCCAAGACTGCGTTGATGAAGAAAATGTACACAATATTGTCCACACACCATGGAATCTGATCCTTGTTATCGAACATTATTGAATCGAGTCGAGACGGCATTTCTTCTCATAAAGTCGATGATGTCGTTTTCCAAAGGAGGTAATCCATAAGAATCAAAATATTCCACACCTCCACCATTGTGATCGTTGGGAAAGTACACTGCTACCCAATGGGTTCCTGGTAGATGACTGTCGTCGGTATTGATGACATAGGCATGAACATCTTTAGGTTTACGATGAGGTAGTTCATCTTTAGCACACACCACAGGATTCCAAGAAGAAGTGTAGGAACTACGAGTCAATAGGTAATAAAGTTCTCTTGTATCCATTTTTTCTTCTTCTTTTTTTTTCTTCTTCTTTTTTTTTCTTCAATGGAAATAATAGGTCACCAATTCACACCTGACTTTAAACTTGAATTGATCAGTCTTGTAATTCCACGAATATTCACGTCGGATAGGTTCTGCACTCTGTTCAATGAGTCCTTCGATGCGTCTGATCTCCAGATAATCAAGTGGAGGAGAAGAAGAAGTCTGCAAGTCTTTATACCATTTTCTCAACACTTTTTCGTCCGAGTTCTGGGACCAGGCCGTTTCCAAATATTAGTCCAATTGTTCTTCGCCCGTCATCATCATACATTGGTCGTGTTGTATCTGACTGGGATGATCGTTTTGACATCCATGACATTATTCTCGGACTAGACTGTTAATTATTTTACTCAATTCTGGCCATCGAGAAATAAATCCAGTAAACTCGGTTTTAGGTTCTGAATGAATGACTTCGTCATCATCATCATCCTTTATGGTAGTTTGTGACAGTTGAACTTCACAAAATCCCTCATCTATTTCCATAGGTTCTTCTTCTACGTGTTGCATCTTTTTTTTCTTCTTCTAATAGTCTAGAATCACTTCTCTCAAATTGTTGATTTCTAGAGTGTTATCAAATTCTGCATACAAGACGACGTTCACTGTCTCGGGTAGAGGATCTGCAAACTGAAGTTCCACACGAAGTGGGCCTGATTTTATAGGGTGGAAATGTCCTTCATCGCTGCCTTGGTCAGGAGTGAAATCAAATCCCCACAAGGCATACCCTCCTACATAATCGTCGTACGAAATGCCGTGGCTGGTGTTGTACCTAACTGTCCTGTGGCTTCAAACAGGCTCAGGTAAGATCGCAAGTAATTTTTATGGCCGTCGCTAAAGTTAGGTTCAAAAGGTCTGGTACACAAGGTCTTGCCATCTCGACTGACTTCTATCTTGGAGACGTTGTAGTGTTTAAACTCGAACGGATTCTGATCGTGGACTCCGTTGTTGGCTGCATTACTGACGATGCCAATCAGCAAACGTTTGGGGAGCTGTCCTTAGAAGACGTGATCTTCGACTTTGGATCGGAGTCCAGCGGCTATGGTAAAGGTTTTCACTTCCACGCGTCGCACAGGATACTTGGCAGTGGTTCTGCTCAACGTTTGACTGATGTCGTTGGCTACTTTTGGTAAGACTTCCACACGTCGCACGTAAAGTTTGGCTTCTTGGATTTTGGTTTTCCACTCGTTAGCATGAGCCATCAAATGGAAGGCGGCACTACAGCGATTCAGTCTCAGGCGTACATCCACTCCATTCAACAAATACTTGTCTTGCAACCAAATGTCCAAATGCAAACGATCCATCAGTTCTAAACTTCGTCTGATTTTCTTTTGACGGTCGTTAAATCCCACATTGTGAGGGACTGCTGGAATTATAGGATCACCATCATTAGCAGAAGTCTTCGCCGGTACTGACAGCTCTGTGTCGTTTAACTTTTCCGAGGTGTCAGGTTTCCAGACCACCGAAGCATCCAGATGAGTGTTCTTGGCTTCTTTTCCGTACGTCAAGAGATTTTCCAAGTAAGCACGGTAAGGGTAAGTATCCAAACTGCTGCTGACCAGTTTGTTATTCAAGTACAAATCTACTTCGCTGAACAAGGAATGCATGAAATTATTGACGGGTGCCACTCAGGCAGCTTCCCCAGGAAGGTTGTTGTCATTTTTTTGTACTTGTAGTTTCAGGTACAAGTAACTGTTATTCAGATCGATGTAATCTTCGGTTTGTCCTTTGATTTCAAATTCGATAGGAGCTGATTCCGTCAAAGACGATACAGGATGAAATTCTACCCATTGGGATTCTTGCATCGTCATCATGGTAGGAGGCATAGAAAACATATCCAGTTCTGACTTGGTAAATTCGCAAGAATCTCGGTGCATCATTTTCAATGGTTTAATAATCAAACACGTCTAATTCTCTGATGGTTCTTCTTCTTTTCTTATTCTTTTTTGAACTACCGTGTGTTTTTTTATGAACTTTGAAGGGATTTCGATGTCGTCGTCTCTTTCTACCTTGTCCTTGCTGTGAAATAATGCCAGAGCCTGAAGCGTGAAGTGTATTTATAGGATTCTCTCGGAGACCTAAAAGATCTTTGCCAGTGTTCATCAACACATTTTTGCCTGCTCTCATAAAGGCTTCCTTAGGATTTTGTTTGTCGATGAGGACATTTTGCAAAAATTCTTTTCCTTGTGTCAAAGCGGCATCTTTTAAGGCATGAAATCCTCGAGTCACCATTGGTTTCAAAATAGGAGCTACCTTCCGAAATGCCGATTTTTACATATCTCCTAAACCATGTCCTCGTTGTCGAGTCACTCCTTGGTACACTGGATACATTTTTTTGTTTGGGTCAGTTACAATTCGTTAGAGAACTTGTTTTTTTTTTCGAAAATGTAGTTTCACCGTGACTTTTCCTTTGTCAATGAATGGCACATCTTGTCACAAATCTCCTTTTATACTAATGTTGACACTGTCAAAATACGATTTACTGACTGGAAGATAATGAGGATGTACAAATTCACAGTGAACGTGAAACGTGTTTCCACCTTCTTCGTACGCACCAGCAGAAGTATCCACTTTGAAAGGAATGACTCTCAGTAAGGGAGCAGCTGTGTGGCCCACCACGTTGTACTCCACCACATCAGAGTACACAAACATTAAATTCAGTCCAACGTTCAATTCGATAGGGGTGCGAAAAGCTTCTCCGAAATCTGTGTTGGTGTGGATTGTTCGTTCACCATGATACTTTTTATTTCCACCAAAATATCAAACAACCCAGCAGAAAAACCGATGGTCATGAATTTTCTTTCGTGCGTGGGTAAGTGTTTGTCCTCTTTCTCGTCGAATGGCTTTCCCTCATGCCCTTTCAAAAATTGCAAGAGGAAACGGCGTGTCACAGGATGGTATTTGATCTCTACCCATTTTTGTTTTTTTCCAAGGCTTTGCCAAATTGGGCTTCGAAGACGGCCGCAATCGTCTCCACCAAATGTTGAGCATTAAAATAATACCCTTCAGGAATTCTCATGCGATCGGTCGAGTAGGGAGTATTGTCAGTTTTTGAACTCATTTTTTTCCCAATTTCAGGATCATGAGCGTCCAACTCTTTTTGCACTTTTTCGTTATAGATTGCTACGTCAAAAATGGTTTGATTTCCAGACACATTCTTGATTTGCGTAGGATGAATGATTTCTACCAAAGCCACTTCCCAATGAGCGTCGTGATCCAATTGGAAGGCCTGAGGTAATTTGGCCGTGAAACAACATAATTTGTTGTTGGGAAACACATCCATGGAACTGTCACTGGATAACGTTAAATAAAATTGGTCATTCATAGTTCTAAGGTGGTTCTGGTGTCCGAGGAGTCACTCAAGTGGACAGAAGAATGATGTTCAAAGGGCTCCAAAAGAGGACTGGTATTGTGGTGACTGGAAGAAGAAGGTGGACTGGCGTTGCTCGTACTCCCGTGGTGGTGACTGTTGTCCGTCGTCGTCGTAAATTTCAAAGAGGGACTGGGTAAAAGATAACCGATGCAACTGCTCAGTAAAATGGTCCACAATTGTTTGTCTCCTTGTTGCAAACTCAAATTGGCAATAGCTGCTCCGATGACACAATACACTACAAAAATTTGGCAGAAAAAGACGATTTGATTTTTAGGCACACGTTCTCCGCACCACACCCATAGCGGTTGTTTTTGTAACTCTTGAAGAGAAGAACTCTGTGAAGGAGTCGTTGAAGTCGTGGTTGCTGTGTTGAATGGCATGTTGTTGGGTTACTTCCTTTTCTTTTTATAGTCGACGACTTGAGAAGCAGCAATCCAAGAATCAAAACTAGGAGGATATCCTTTCCAACGTACTTTGACTTCTTCTACTCGACGTTTGCCTACTTTACGTGTTCTTTGTTCGAGAATGCTTTCGATGTCGTACAAGTCGTCTTCTTTTTTGGTCACTCGTTGTAACTCAGGCAAGTAAAATGTTCCTTTGAGCACTTCACCGTGCATGTCTTCCAATTTATAGACGGGAGGATCACGTCCAGGCACGGGGGTAGTGACACGAAACAATTCGGTGGTCCAGTTAGGTAAATAACCTTTGTCAAAAGTACGTTTGGTTTCTCCGATGCGAACCCAATCACCCGTCTTTAACTCCAGCAAGGGTTTCTTCTTCTGAGGTGGTTTCCTTTTTGAGGTACTAAACAATTTATCAAACACGGTCACTTCGTTTTCAGGGCTGACCTCTTCGGGGGCACGATTGATTGTACGCTTTGACCAAACGAGGTAACACGTAGATGTACTTGAGAGTATGTTGATGTGTAAAATATTTCCACATGCGTTCTTTCAAAGTTCTTTGAAAACGTTCCACGATACTGGCTTTGGTTTCAGGATTTTCGGTAGTAAAAAAATGAATCTCTCTTTGTTTCAATTCTTTTTGAAAAGCTTGATTTAGAAATTCGTTGCCTTTGTCAGTTTGCCATCGTAAAGGTTGGCGTCCACTTTGTTTCAAGACCAATTTTAAGGCACGTACCAATTCGGTACTGCTTTTAGAGGTCAATGGTACGACCCAAGCAAATTTGGAATACACGTCGATGACACAAAACAAATATTTGTGACCACGATTGTAGGTTGCCAAATGAGATACGTCGGCTAAATCGGCTTGCCATTGATGATCGATGCCTTCCACTTGGGTTGGACTTCTAGAAAATTTGCGTCGAATGGGTTTGTGTAACGTGTACGTCGATTGTTCTTGTAACCATTGTCGTACTTCTGGCAAACGTACACTTTTCAATTTACTTTTGGCAGCTCGATATAATTTTTGAACTCCTCCGTAACCAGCAGCATGGCCAGGATTGTAATAAATGGTAGCTAACAGTTTCTCCATGATTTCTCAAGAATAAGTCAACCGAGTACCAATGCTCTTTTCTTCGTGGGGTATCTTTTTGGATTGTTTACGTGTCCGACGAGCCACTGGTGTAAAAGAAGATGTTGTTTGAACAGGGGTCATCGGTTCTGTTTTGACTTCTGTCTTCACTTCTTCCTTTTTCTTTTCTGAGGGTAATGGGGTAGACAACATCTTTTTCATCCAACTTGGTGTGGCTAGCTTTTTCTTTTTAAGAGGTGGAGTTTGTAACTCTTCTTCTTCTTCTTTTTCTTCTTTTACGGTCATCCCTGTACCGGTGTCTGTTTTAGTGGTGGTGACTTTAGGTTCGCTTTTCATCATCGTCTTAAAATCTCTCAGAGTGGGTGGAGCTGTTTCGTCTACAGCTTTTTGGTGAAAGAGTTGTAGACGTTGTAAAAGTTGACCGTACCGTTGCGATTTTTCTGTTTCTGACAAATCGCTTCGTTCCATCAGGGTTTGTAATTCTTGTTGTAACTGGGACATCTCGTTGAGATTAGGATTGGGTGGTAAATGAGGTATCCGTTGTTCGTTCCAACGATGAAATTCCATCCATCGTTTGTAAGGTACTAAAGTCAGTTTTCGTCCTTCCATTTCATCCAAAGGTACCAAAAAGGTGTGGTCTTTTCAGAGAAGGGTGGTCCTTTTTATCTTCTTTTTTTTGTTATCGCATGACACCTCCTAAAAGTGGTCCAGCAATCGTTCCTAACAAAGGACCCGCTATTTTTAACAACGGTCCTAACAGCATAGGTAGAAATCCTCCTCGTTGCACCAACATTTTTTTCTTTTGTTGAAGAGGTATTTTCTTTTTCACCATTTGACGAAGAACGTTCCGATGTTTACCTAATTTTTGTTTCTGTATCTTGGACAAAGGTACCGTTCCTTTCAAAACGTTCAAACAACATTCACACACGGTATCGATGATTTCTTTGGGGGCTGTTTGAATGAGTTGTTTTCGCATGGGAGGATTGGATTTGGTCAGGACAGACAAGACGTCCCAATGTTTCGCCAGACGAGGTGGAAGTCGTCCTTTTTTGGTGGTTTTACTTTTCTTCTTCTTTTTGGTGGAGGTGGTTGTGGTGTGCACGTTTGGGAGCCATCTTAGAGGTGAGGAGTAAGTCTGAAGTCTCTGGCAGGGTACCCTTTCTATTTTATACTGGAACACGTCTCCACTGATTGTCTGCACGACGTACCAACTTCACGACAGGCATCACTCGACGTTGAGGTGTTTTCAAGGGACTAAATCGTCTCAATTCTTCTTTGGATAAATCCAACAAACTTTGTAACACGCCGGTTCTTTCTTGAACTTTGGTTTTAGGGGATGGTACTTTGTTGGCGGCCGCTGCCATAGCCAAATCAGCCGATGTCGTCGAGTGTCCCGAAGTGGTGACTTTAGAAATAGGTTTCCATTTTTGCATCAAATTAGGAAACACTTGTCTTAAGTCCGGTTTGGCAGGCATCATCGTGAAGGGTGGTGAAGAAGACAAAGATGATGGGGACGAAGGAGAAGGAGACCTCGTCACGGTTGTTTTTCGTGGTGTCTTGCGGGTGTACGTTTGCGTCCTGGCCGCAGTACCTCTCTTGCGGCTCCTTGCAGTGGTGGTGGTAGGTGTTTTCTTCTTCTTGGCAGAACTTTTCTTTTTCTGGTGGGTGGTTTTCTTTTTCTTTGGACTTTTCTTCTTTTTGGGTGCTTTGGGTTTTTTTGGCTTGGGCATTAGGATCCCATTTCAAAAGGGAACGAATCATGACCCCTCCTAAAGAACCGCTTCCACCAGGGGTTAAAATGATTTGTTTTTTAGTCCGTGAATCGATTCTAGGATCGGCTAGTTGTGACAATGCCCCTTTATGTTTTTGAAAAAAAACGTTGAGTTTGATGAGGAATGTGAATGATGCCTTACAGTAATTGACGTGCCGTCAAAGTAAACCATCGTAACACTTCTTTAAGACTCGCTTCTAACAAATGAGCACGGACTTGTGCATTTTTTTTTGCGACTGATACCATACAAGGCACGAATCAATTTAGCCGAAGGATGAGCTTGAAAGGAAGTCATCTCGAAAGAGTGTGAGACAGAAATGACGTAGTGGCTGTTTTTATAGTTTTTTCTTTCAAAAATTGGCTGAAGGGGACGTGTAAATGACAGGACCTCCTTCTTGACCCCAAGGGTGAAACCATTGGGCACGAAATCTCAAATAGTTAGGAGTGGTAGGTTTTAAGTCGATGAGTAAATACTCGTGAGGGGTTTGAGTGGCATCGTCGTACGCATAATTGAGCCAAGGAGCACCTAACTGTTTGGAAAACACTTGTACTTGAGATTTGTCTCTGGGGCTTTTAAACAAGACCACGTAATGAGCGTTCAGACTGATGGTCCGATGGGCTTTACTTTGTTGAAATAAATTTTGAGTAATGTATACAATACTAGCATTACGATGGTGTCCTTTTCGTGTAAACCAAAGTTTAATTTCTTCTTCGTCTTCTCCTAACATGTCGTCAAAGATGACCAGATGTGTTTGACTCACGTCAGACACGATCCCATCGTCTTCGCGAGGGATGACTTCTACAAATGAAATGGTTTCTCCTTGACTTTCTTTCAATAACGTGTAAGACGGTTGCCACTCTTTGTAACACCACACGATACGTTGAGGTGGACGATCGAACAAATGAGATTTTTGTTCGATCAAACGTTTGACAAATTCGGTTTTGCCTGAACCACTAGGTCCAGCAATCAACATCTTAAAAGGATGGCACAGATACAAAGCGTTCCAACTTTGACGATCTAACTTTTCGTCAATCACTTTGACTACAGAAGCAGAAGAGGCAGACGAGGCAGAAGTTGATGTAGCCATGACTGAGGTAAGAAGATTTTTGAGAAGAAGACAAAAGACTCCAGACATTTTATACGTTTCATACACGTTTATTTATTTTTTTTGTAAAAACAAACCAACACAACAAACAAAAACGTTTTTTTTACAAGTCATGAAGGACAAAAATGCAGACCGAAAAAATGGTCAGGTACAAGATTAAGGCTACCACTAAAAGAATGAAAGTTCTGTATAAACAAGTCAATGTACAACATTCTGGTGTGCTAGGAATGGAAGGCCCAGTCACTGGTGGTAGTATTATTCTGTTCGTCTTTGTTCTGGTGGAAGAATGAAATGTCTCTGACGGTAAGGAGGGGGTGTGTTCCTCAGAGGGTTGTATTTGGACGACGACAACGGTGTGATCTTTCTCTGTTGTGTCAGGTTCTTCTTCCAGGATGGTTTCTAAGGTCATTTTTTTTGTGTGACTTAGGTTCCCATTTCACTTTTGAACACTTAGTGGTGACGGGCCAGATCTTTGGCAAACTGTGGTACTTCTTGTAGCCAAACATCGAAACCAACACTTTTCCAGTCACGTACATCTTTCCAACCGGTAAGTTGTTGGTGCATCCAACTAACAAGGCACACTTCTTCAAACGTGTCAAGGCAAGATAAAGTTTGACTAATGTCTTCTTCACACGGAGGTACCCCACTTGTGATGTTCATCACCACTCTCAACACTTTGAGTATAATTTGTCTTTCGTGTACCGATAAAGCATGAATGCTCATGTTGTTGTTTTTTTTTTTTATGGTTTATCAAAATAGTCCAAAACAATCACGGGTCCTCCAAAATAATGCAAGGCAAACACTTGTCCTCAAAAATACTCCACAACGAATGTCCTGGAAAACGAAATCCAAGAAAGGTAGTCACTAAGACACACACTGCATAGCGTCCAAAATTCAATGGAAACAGTTCTTGTATCAAGTCTTTATAATCCTCTAAGGTCTGAACACGATCGTTGACTTCCTTCCACGGAATATGTTTCACAAGTGAAGACCACAGATCAGGCATGGTGAGCTTTTATAGGGTGAGTTCCTAAGGTGGGTATCTTTGATGGTGGGTTTTTATATCCAGGTTCTTTTGTGATAGACTATTCCCGGGATTCTACAATGAAAGGTTTTCTCCAGAATCTTTCTTCTGACAGTTTGGAAGTAAGCATACCTTAAAAATCGAGAAATGACTTTAAGTTTGCGTTTCACTTGGATCTTGACAAACTCTCGGTAAATGCATACTCTCACCTCCAACGGCAAACCACGAATGTGTTGTGGTAAAGTTTCCGATTTGGAAAGAAGTAACTCTCTTTTGTGTTCTTCACGATAGCGGTGACAGTTATTGTCCAGAATCAGATTTCTGATACGGTGAAAGTCACGGAAGTGTGCAAATCGAGGAATGACTTTGAGTTTGGGTTTCACTTGGATCTGGACAAACTCTTTGTAAATGAGTACTCGCAACTTCGAAGGCAAGTCACGAATGCGATCTTCTAAACTAGGGACAAAATACTGGTAAATGCGTTCTCGCAGCTCCAAAGGTAAACAACAAATGTATTCTTGTAAAGTATCCTCCGACATGTTTTTTTACTTCTTCTTGGCATCTGGCTCATCGTACCCGTACTCTTCTGAGGCCACTAAAGGTAAGAACTGACAGTGCGGAGACCATCTGGCATGTTCAATGTAAGCTGAGTCGGTAGGCTTCCATTGGTGAAGTCTCACACCGCAACTGAAACATTGAACTTTATCTCCTTCTCCCAAGTAGATAAATCCAGATCTGGCTAAAGCTTTGTCAGTAGTGGATTGTAGTAGATATTTAGGCCACTTGTCTTTGAACGTCTCGAGTCGATTATCATACTTGGAATAACCAGGCAAAGCCACAGTTATCGTCAATTCTTTATGACATTCACAGGTACGTTTAGCATTCTTCCCAATAAAGAAGAAAGGTCGTCCTGCATCTCTAGAGAGACGGGGAGGCACACGTGCTGCATCGACGATGTCCAAGCGTACGGCATCCGTCTGATCGTGTGAATCGATGCTGTCAACGCTTACGGAATCCGTCTCGTCGCATGGCACTGCATCGCACTACAAGTCTTAATGGTACTTGGAGTTCACACCACTAGATTTATCCCTCGGTGGGTGGGTGGCATGAGTATTCTTATTCATCTTTGGTGGGAGGATGACAAAATTACTCATCTTTTTTTTTTTTTTCTTGCTCGGTCAACGTTGAAAGTCAGAATGAATGGTTAGGTTTGGAAGGGGTGCCCTTTTTTATACTGCAGATCGGCGTGTCCGTAATGTAAAGTGGTGTGATCTGGAAGTCTCACTCGCTTCTGGTACACGATTTGGTACACTTTTTGTAAAGGACGAGTGACAATTTGATGATTAGGTAACCGTACGATCTTGTGAGGTTCTAACGTGTGCACTCGAAAGTCTTCCACTTGTCCAGACAGCAAAGCATTTTTCAAAACCTCAAAGTTAACCACTTGGCTGGTTAGGGATGCCTGCTTGTTGCAACAGGAGTTCTGCTTCGTTTCGTTGTTTGGCTCTGTCCGACTGTAGAATGTTATTCCAGGCTCTTTTCCATTCTTTGCTCTCGTTCTTGTTGGCATACGTTCGCCCCACCACAATAGCCCGAGCCAAGCACATCTGGTCTTGAGTATTGTCGATTTGGACGACACTGCGTTTGGTACTTCGAATATCGTCCACCAGTTACGGTTTCCTACTTCGTCCACTTCCTCAAGGAGGGGAAACCTGAGTCAAGTAAAGTGTGGCCTTTCCATCGGTGATGGTAAACTTGTCGTTCGATTGTTGAACATGTTCTATTTTGGACATGACTTTGTCTGGCGTTAATTCTGCCGGGGTGCTGAACTCGATCCAAACAGGACTCTTCAAATTGTCATGATGAATGGCCAGTCTCAATCGATCGTCTTCTTTGACTCCACATTGTCGTTTCAAGTTCATTAAGACAGAATCCCACAAATCGCTAATGAACCCCGCCGCTTTCTCGGGAGGTACTTTGGACTTGAAGTCTTTAAAGTGAACAGTGTGAGTGTAAGCTGTAGTTTTAAATTTTCGAGAAGTTATTTTTTGAGTCTCTAGAATCCGATAGTAATTTTCAGGAGGAGCCAAGGTAGTAGGTAGTCTTTTTTGGTCAGGGGTTCTGGTGTTGGTAGTGGTGGTGGTGGTGGATTCTTTGGGTGGGTTAGAAGTTTGGGTTTCAGGTTCACTCATCTCTTCCTCGAAATCGCTCGCTTGGACTTGAGCTAGCACTTCATCTAGCGGTGTTTCAGGCGGCACGGAAAATCGTCTTGTTCTCTTCGTTTCTTCTTCTTGTTCTTCTGGTTTCTCATGGCTTCGGCGTGATCTTTTCATCTTGAAGTTTACTTTGAAACTGATTCAGTTTCACCCAGGGAACCTATATATATATATATAGACCTTCTTACCCTCAGAATCACTAGTCGTGATTGAACTTTCAAACTGTGAAGATGGAAAAATACTGCGCTCGAGATATAAGTCAAGTAACTGGAATTGAATTGAATAAGTATGTTCATAAGGTGTATGATAATTATGCTGCTGACATACTTGGTAATGTCTATCATATGAAGTCTGGAAGGAAAGTCAAAGGAAATTTGAATTCATTTGGATTGATAAAGATTAAGGTTACTGGTAAGGAAGGAAAGAGGAAGAAACATACAAATCGAGGGAGATTTGTCTTTGAAGCGGTGAATGGAGTGGATCTACCAAGACAGAGTGAAGTGGTACATCTCAATGATGTACTTGATGATGATAGAATAGAAAATCTTCAAGTGATGACTGCTAGTGAACGAACATGTTTGCATAAACATGTGAAGAATGATAAAGAAAAAAGGAGAGTTAATTTTGGAAGTGATAGAAGTGTGTTGTGCCAGTTTGTTGGTGAGACAGAGCAAAGAAGATTTGAAAGTATGAGAAACGCTATTCAATATTTTGATTGTCATGCAGGAAGTATCTACTATTGCTGTACTGGGATTTGTAAGTCGGTCTTTTCGAAGAAGTTCCAGAAAAGATTTCAAGCTAGATGGGAAGAGCCAGAGAAGAAGAGTCAAGGAACTAGTGGATTTGTGAGACCTGTGAAATTAACTGACTTGAATTCAGGATTATATAGTCGGATGGATTCCATTTGTGATGTGGCAAGATGTTTTGGATTAGATCATAGTAAAGTTTACAGGATTTGTCAAAAAAGGCAGTGGATTCGAGATGATAATGGACATTTTATTAAGTTGGAGTTTATCAATGAGAGTCCAGAAGAAAGTTATGAGAGAATTGTAGACAAGAATCTTCCTGAAGTGTCAGAACAATAAGAGAATGAAATGGTAAATATGGAAGTGTATTGAACTGTATTGGACTTATATGAAATTGTTTATTACCAAGAGTAAAATAATGTATATACATTGAATAAAATATAATTATTATTATTGATGTATATCTCTGAATGGTGTTGTGTGGTTTGTTTTTTACCCACCAAACTAAAAAAACCCTTTCCCTTGTATATTTGTGGTGTGTGTTTTGATATAAAAAAAATTTAAAAAGTTAAAAAATGATTTGTGTGGTGTGTGTAAGTTTGAATTTGATATATAAAAAAAAATGTAAAAAGTAAAAAAAATGGATAGTGTGGTGCGTGTTTTGATATAAACAAAATTTAAAAAATAAAAAAATGGTTGTGTAGTGTGTGTAAGTTTTGTGTTTGATATAAAAAAAATTTAAAAAAATGGATTGTATATTTGTGGTATGTGTAAGTTTTGTGTTTGATATAAAAAAAAACAATTTAAAAATGGATTGTATATTTGTGGTGTGTGTTTTGATATAAAAAAATTTTAAAAAAGTAAAAAAAAATGGTTGTGTGGTGTGTGTAAGTTTTGTGTTTGATATAAAAAAAATTTAAAAAAATAGATTGTATATTTGTGGTATGTGTAAGTTTTGTGTTTGATATAAAAAAAATTTTTTAAAAAAATGGATTGTGTATTTGTGGTGTGTGTTTTGATATAAAAAAATTTTAAAAAAGTAAAAAAAATGGATAGTGTGGTGTGTGTGTTTTGATAAAAAAAAATTTAAAAAATAAAAAAATGGATGGTGTATATGTTGGATAGTATGTTGGCGTGATTTCATCCCTTTGTCATACCCTTTCGTCTGATAGCAGGTTTTTGCGGTTTTTAGGCAGCACACAAGGCATTTGGGATAGTGTCTTAGGTTTGGGTTTGGGTTTTGGGTTTATTTGAGTTTGTATATAAAAAAATATAAAATAACAAAAAAAATTTAAAATGAGTTACGGAATTTTAGTACTATTTTTTGTCTCAGTCAATTTTTTCCATTTTTTTTTCCGGACTATTTTCAGTCTCCGCTAACGTCCGGTACAATTTCGGAATTTTAGTGTTACTTTTAGTCTAGGCCATTATAATCTAATGTTCCGGATTTTTTCTAGTCAACGCTAAAGTCCGTGACGGTTCCCGAAGTTTAATACAACTTTTAGTCACGTCTATTTTAGTGTTATTATGAGTTGGTTCCCTTGATTAAAGCTATTTATAACATAGGTACAATATATGCAAATTTACTGACACCACCAACATGATCGGAGGTATAGGTAATGCTTTATATATAACTCTAGGCTATATAGATATAGCCACTAGGCAGAAGATCACTACACACGGCGTGTTGGATAGTGTAGTGTGGGGTGTTTGGGTAGTAGATGACGTTGTATTCGTCACTACACACGGCGTGTTAAATTTCCTTTGGTACCCCAAGTGCCCCCAATGCTAAATTTCCTTTAGTACCCCAAGTGCCCCACGCCATGTTAAATTCCCGTTGGTACCCCAAGTGCCCCACAATGTTAAATTCCCGTTAGTACCCCAAGTGCCCCACAATGCTAAATTCCCGTTAGTACCCCAATTGCCCCACCAGTACCCCCGTCCTACTACTAATGCAAGCACCCCCTCTCCCCCAAGTACCCCAACCATTTTACAAGAAAAGCTTAATTTCTTTCCATGATTGCCTTTTGTACCCCAAGTGCCCACGCTATGTTAAATTTCCATAAGGCTCCATAGTGCCCCCTCTGGCTCTATAAATCTTGGCACTTTTATCCCTATAGTGCCCCCAACGTACCCATAGAGGCCCCGCAACGTTAAAATCCCGTAAGGCTCTATAGTGCCCCCTTTGGCTCTCAGTACCCCCCGATAACTACTGATAATATTAGTTAAAGTTTGTTTATTTATACGTCTCAATTATTTTCTTGTTAAAGACTCATTTAAACAACTTTCAATTTTTTCTAACTTACATGTAACTGGTAAATCAAATATCGAAGTCATCATTAACTTATTTATAGAGCAATGTTTTTTAAAATAAATATTTTACTACTAATTGTTTAGATGTACAAAAAGAATCAGTATATAGTTTCGGTATTTTTATTATTGAAGTTATAATATTTAAATGTCTTTTTCACTCCATTGATTTATTTAAGTTATTAAATTTTAATGTATATTTCACTATGTTGATGTCTTTAATTAGAAAACTTCAATGTATATTTCACTATTTTGTTTTATTTAAGTTAAAAAAAATCAACATATATTTCACTACTATTTGTTTAGATATGTGTGATTTTATTTTTACAGTGTTTAACTTTGTCATAAATGTTTGCAAAATGGTTTCCTCAGTGTCTAAAGCTTCTGCCCCTGGAAGTAATTTTTATCGGAACTGCACCACTTACCACACATAGGAAGAGTCCGCATTTCCTATTGCAGATCTTTGTCTACGCTACGGGATAAAACCTTGTGCTCCGTTTTTGTGCGCACTCTAGATCCTGTATCAAGCTTCGGGTATATTAGCCATACGATTAGTTTTGTTTATTGTTTGCATGCTTGTTGTATTTTTGGCCTACACTAGAATTATGTGCCATGCTTTTATGCTAGTCATGCAATGCATTTTTTTAACGTACACTAGTTTCTGTGTCACGTCTCTCGTACGTTAGCTGTACGCTTAAGTTTATTTTATTTTTATTTATTGGCATACCCGTTTTAAACCCTATATGAGCTTTTTTTTCGAACCCTGGTTGTATTTTTTTTCTGCTTTTTGTATTACTTACTTTCGATTATGAGGTGGATCTCAATTTAGAAAGAAAAATATTTCGGTGAAACCAAGATTCGAACTGGCCATCACTCGATCTGAGAGACAATGCCAATACTGAGCTATAACTCAGTTACTCTGTATTAGCATACAAAGCGACGACTTAATCTAGGTATGACCTTGGTATTCCACAATTGATTTTCAGCTTGTGCTTTAGTGTTTGCATTTTGAAGCCTACATATATTGTTATCAGGACGATTTAAATATAATGTAGTATGGTTGTTGTGCAATAGTGAACAAATACAGTTGCTTCATTTATTGTGTTGTGTAATGTTATATAAAGGTTTAAATTAATAGTCAACACTTTCAAATTGATGCATAAATGTATGCCTTTTGGTTTAGTTATAACACATATCAGTAAATGCTTGAATGAATGCATTATTTATTGATATTCTGTTGGAGTTTGCATAAGCTAGAAACACAACCAAAACTTAGGGATGTTTATTGATTTTATATCAGGTTTAAAATACTAGTCTCTTCCTATCTATTCCATGCACAATACATAGCTTAGAATGCGGTCTAGAATCACAGTGTATTTTAAGTAGTTGAGTTATTATGATAATGACAATGTTCGGTGCATTTTAAATGGTCTCGGTGTGTTCTCGTGCCGTCTATACGAGATGGCGGTGACAGAAATGTACAAGTGGTCTCGGGGTATCCTCGTGCGGAGGTACGAGATGGTAGTAAGTTTAAAAAAATTTCACTCATCTTGCAATGTAATTTTCATAACTACTGGCACTTTGATGTACTGGACCTTGTTTTGTTTCATTCTACGTCCACATAATTAGAAAACTTATACAAAAGAACACTTGATTCTGTATAGTTTATTATATTCCTACGTATATTGATGAGAAAGTGTATGCATATGATTATAGGGTGGGGATATCAACAGTTTCTAAGTTATGACCCAGAACCTGGTTCCATATGGTAAGGAATCAATTCTGACTACATAAGTTAATTCCCTTTGCTATGCCAAGTAAGTTTATATATACTTTTAGGGTGGGGTTATGAACCTATGAACAGTTTCAAAGTTATGAATCCACGGTCAGTTACCAGGAATAAGGAGATACCCGGTGGCCCATGCCGATATTACAAATTACTTGACCTTTCACCATTTCATGACGAGAAAGGGTGTTGTGTGTGTCTGTATATGTATATATATATATATATATATATATATATATATATATATATATATATATATATATATATATATATATATATGGCTATTGGGTGAGATCTCTAAAGTTTCCAAGACATGACCCTGGGGTAGAGACAGATACATGGACGGGACGGGACCTAAGGGTAGATAGATAGACATATAGTTTAATATATAGATAGACATATTGTTTAATAGATAGATAGACATATACTTTAATAGACAGACATATAGTTTAAAAAACAGACAGACAGATAGTTTAATAAATAGATAGGCAGATAGATTAATAGATAGATAAAACAGATAGTTCATTAGATGGATAGACATGTAGTTTAATAGATAGATAGAATATAGTTTAATAGAATGATAAACAGATAGTTTAATAGATAGATAGACATATAGTTTAATAGACAGACAGATAGTTTAATAGACAGATATACAGATAGTTTAATAGATAGATAGACATATAGTTTAATAGACAGACAGATAGTTTAATAGACAGATATACAGATAGTTTAATAGATAGATAGACATATAGTTTAATAGACAGACAGATAGTTTAATAGACAGATATACAGATAGTGTAATAAATAGATAGACAGATAGTTTAATAGATAGATAGACAGATAGTTTAATAGACAGATATACAGATAGTTTAATAGATAGATAGATATAAAGTTTAATAGACAAATAGTTTAACAGATAGATAGACAGATAGTTTAATAGATAGATAGACAGATAACTTAATAGATAGATAGACATAAGTTTAATAGACAGACAGATAGTTTAATAGATAGATAGATAGATAGATAGATAGATAGATAGATAGATAGATAGATAGATAGATAGATAGATAGATAGATAGATAGATAGATAGATAGATAGATAGACATAAAGTTTAATAGACAGATAGCTTAATAGATAGATAGACATAAAGTTTAATAGACAGATAGTTTAATAGATAGATAGACATAAAGTTTAATAGACATATAGCTTAATAGATACACATAAAGTTTAATAGACAGACAGATAGTTTAATAGACAGATAGCTTAATAGATAGATAGACGTAAAGTTTAATAGACAGATAGCTTAATAGATAGATAGACATAAAGTTTAGTATACAGATTGTTTAATAGATAGATAGACAGATAGTTTAATAGACAGATATACAGATAGTTTAATAGACAGATAAACAGATAGCTTAATAGATAGATAGACAGATAGTTTAATAGATAGATAGACAGATAGTTTAATATACAGATATACAGATAGTTTAATAGACAGATAAACAGATAGCTTAATAGATAGATAGACAGATAGTTTAATAGATAGATAGACAGATAGTTTAATAGATAGATAGACATAAAGTTTAATAGACAGATAGTTTAATAGATAGATAGATAGATAGATAGATAGATCGATAGATAGGTGGTTAGTGCGCTTGTAGAGAAACACAAAGGTATACAATAAAGAAAAGACAAAAAATGGCTGTTGTTTCGTGACAAACAGTTACCGTAATTTCCATTTGTCTAGGCACTCATTTCAAAAACTAAACAAATCAATATGTGTGTATTGTTTGCACAATACTGGTTGGCTTATCCTGCAAAGAATCGAAAAGCAAACCAATTCCACCTGGTTAACAAAGTTGTAAGCTTACACAGAAGAAGAAGAGGTATGGGAGGAGGTATTATTATTATTATTATTATTATTATTATTATTATTATTATTATTATTATTATTATTATTCTCCCTTACCCTCCAGTCTGAGTAGGATACGCCACGATTCCATACGGTTCATCAAGATCTTGTTGTACCAGCATCTCGGCCACGTGTGGATCTTTCAGTCCTAGAATTATAATAGCATCATACGCAGCGTCTGTCCAGTATACAACATCTGTAACCCAGTCAACGGTGATTCCTGAAATGTTGAAGTAACTGTATTAACTTATTGTAGTCATAATAAGATATATTGTACTATACTGATGTCAAATTAAATTCACTCCTTACAACACAGATAGATAGTTGTGTGTATAGTTGTATCTATGTGTGTATGAGACGCGTTGTGTGTATAGTTGTATGTATGTGTGTATGTATGTGTGTATGAGACGCGTTGTGTGTATAGTTGTATGTATGTGTGTATGTATAGTTGTATGTATGTGTGTATGAGACGCGTTGTGTGTATAGTTGTATGTATGTGTGTATGAGACGCGTTGTGTGTATAGTTGTATGTATGTGTGTATGAGACGCGTTGTTTGTATAGTTGTATGTATGTGTGTATGAGACGCGTCACCTGAAAAGGGACCATTGGGTATATTTTATGGAGTTTACTATTTTACAGCTTTAGAAAGAATATTCATGGAGGTTTAAAATACATCCTGTTTTATGGTAGAAGAAAATCTAGTTTTCGAGATACTGAGAAAAACGGTTTGTCACCTCCTAAGAAAGTAACAAACATAACATCATGACGCGATTAAAAAGATGCCATCATCTTTGGTACCTAACTATTCGTAAAAACGTGGTCATCCTTTAAATGCGACTTAAATGTAACTAATATTTCATGAAATATTTGACCAAATATTCCAGTAAAATCGTTAATTTAAAAAAATATTGGGGGCGAAGTGAAAAACATAATAATAAAAAAACATCTATTGATCGTATCTAACTGAGAGAGAACAATACCTAGCCTTAACTCTGACAGCCCTTCATATTAAAATCGATGAGTCTTTGCAGTTATAGTTAATTTATATTTTTTGTTGCATTTAGATGCTGCACACACACACACACACACACACACACACACACACACACACACACACACACACACACAGTTTTATTCCAACAGATTTTGAGCAACGGATCTGAAATAGTTTTATAAACATAATTGTACCATCAAAACGTTAACATGTGCTTTAAGTCTTGTTGTAAGAGTTACAATTGATTTATTAATACTTTCTTCGGCCCTTTACCTAATTGTTCTTTTTTCTAAGTGATGTCTCTATGTCTGTTCGTCAGTCAATATGTATGTTATTCCGTCTGTATATCTGTCTATCTGAGAGTCTCACCCTTTCACATATTGGTATGCCAAGCCCAGTCCAGAATATCCCGTAGTACTTGCTAAAAACTAATTATTAATTTGTAAACATGGTGAGTCATTTGATTTACCATTCACTAATTTGTAAACATGGTGAGTCATTTGATTTACCATTCTTTAATTTGTAAACATGGTGAGTCATTTGATTTACCATTCATTAATTTGTAAACATGGTGAGTCATTTGATTTACCATTCATTAATTTTTAAACATGATGACTCATTTGATTTACCATTCATTAATTTGTAAACATGGTGAGTCATTTGATTTACCATTCAGGTACACATGTATCGACAGGGGTTTAAATAGATCATTAGGAATCCTCTGACTCAAATGTTACAGTAGGAATTGTCTGACTCAAATGTTACAGTAGGAATCGTCTAATTCAAATGTTACAGTAGGAATCGTCTGACTCAAATGTTACTTTAGTAATCGTCTAATTCAAATGTTACAGTAGGAATCGTCTGACTCAAATGTTACAGTAGGAATCGTCTAACTCAAATGTTACAGTAGGAATCGTCTGACTCAAATGTTAGTGTGCCAACAAGGTTAGTCCTTGTCATACATTTTACTGCTTACATATATTGTTATATTGTACTGCACAGACATTAATGACATGTATCCTCGATACAGTAACTCTCTCTCTCTTTCTCTCTCTCTCTCTCTCTCTCTCTCTCTCTCTCTCTCTCTCTCTCTCTCTCTCGTCGTGGTTATATTACATGGTTTCAACATTTCTGAGAAAGATTGAAAAATGAATATCTTTCTTCATTTTTCTCTTAATCACACACACACACATAGATACACACATACATACAATCTGATAAAGACACACTATTGATATCGAGTGAATCTATAAAGGTTCGGTGTTCACCCTACATTATAATATTAGTGGCATAAATATGGAATAGTAAATAGGCCATCCAATAAACGTTTTTGCTGTGTATGCCTCCACTCTACTCCTATAAACACAAGCATTAATGCAATTGATTTACTTAACCACTTTTCATTACATGTCCTGTTTTATCTCTTTGTCTGAACAAGTTTACTGTCTGACTGCGTGTATATCAATCTATCTGTACAAAAGCCAGATCCTCGCCCAATAGTTCAATGTATTCTCATACTCGCACATCAATCCTACAGAACCCCACTTCACTTTTGCTTTATAAAGTACTGATAATGTGCACTAATGATGGATACAAATAAGGAAAAGGCACTAATTAGTAAAGACTATTCCTCATTCTTTCTAAAGCATAATGTATCAACGAAAACCATTAATGAAGCACTTATGCATTAAAATGTAAGCACAGGGGTTTTAAAAGTGCCACAAAGGATCGTCCTACTCCAATACTGCAGTGCATATTTTTATTGATAATGTGCTATCCATCGCTATACATGTACTTTATATTCCATACATTTCGAATTTGCAATTATCTCCACAGAAATTATTAACATACACATGAGATAATTCTCTCTCTCTCTCTCTCTCCATTCAAATTTTATTTTTTTAACAAATGAATATACAAAATTCTATATGTCATATATGCCAAGCGATTGACTTCTACATGTCAATGTTTCTATTTTGCCCCTAGTTATTCAGACAGACTTTCAGTAAAAGTGATGTATGTTATGGAGTCATTTGAGATTTTTTAAAAGACGTCAGAGATAAGATTGTCTCAGAGGACACCCCTTTAATTTTTTGAATATTAACTCTTCGTTGCACCAATAAAGAAGAGTGTTTTCGGAGATGAATGCATGCCATTTTATTTTCCAAAGCATTATATTTATGTATTTGCTATTTATTTTATTAAAATCGTCTTCATCCTGTTAGGTATGATGTTTATATACTTGACGTTTGTCCATAATTGTAAGTTGTACGGTAATTTGAAAATACATTCTTAACTTTTGTCCATGCTTGTAAGTTGTGACATGTGTCAGGTAGCCAGTATTTTCATAGGCATTTCGCAATTAGATTTTTGTGACATATGTCAGGTAGGCCAGTATTTTTCCATTAGAAATACTCATATTCTGATGTGACATAGGTCATGTAGGCATGTGTATTTATATACAGATTTTGGTAAACAAATTCATTTCTATTCTAGAATTTCGGTTCTGAAAGACCAGTCTGTAAGGAATCTATTGTAGTTGTGTTGTTGAAATCAGATATAATTTGAGAGAAATTATTTATTTACAATATTCATTGGAAACATAAAATTGCTCATTCACTTTTGAAATAATACATGACTTTGGGATTTATGTGAAATCATTCAAATACATTCTGGATTACATCTTGTCGTACATCAAGACATTCAGCGCTATTGGAATTCATTCGGAAAATTCTACTATTTTAGACTTGTGATTAGGACATTTAGGATTATTTGTAATTTAACTCACAGATTGTAAGTGCCTTTTGAATTTTCACTTTAATTGTCTGGAAATAAATTGCTTGTTGATTTTATTTACATTGTTAGTTTCACTTTCTTTCTGTTACATATTTTTAAGACGTAGAGTCGTAACAGTCCCCAGACATAGCAGCGTGTTTACTATTATTACTTTCTTTCCAATATCGTTGAAAGGAAGCGTCAAGAGCTAACATGATCACTGTGAGTGAACATTATCAAGCCAATTTCTGACTAATTTAATTCGTGAATGCACTTTATTAATTATCTAAGGACACAAAACGTACATCTGATGGGTTCAACCCCTCTCTGTTGTCACACACAAACAAAAACAAGAAATAAAAGATTGGATTAAAATATCTTTTTCTATTTTTTTACACAAAACTCAATATCGGCTCAATACTAAACGGCAAAGCTTGGAATGATAATACATATAAATCTTGCTTCTATGTTATAAAAATGTGGTGCGTATTTAGGCAGATAGAAAAAAAATTAAATATATGTAAGAATGTATGTGCATCCGGCGGGGGTGGGGGTGTTTAAACAAGCAAAGCATGAATTTTAGGAAGAAATATTTGTGCATCTTTTCAAAACTGTCGATTTTAAACAATTACGTTTACAAAATTTGAACTTGTAAACTTAAAAAGGTGATGCCGCACCGTTTGATAAAAACAATTGCACACTGCACGTATCAAAATTACTTGAAACTTGGAATTTGAACTGAGAACATTTGATTCCAAGAGATATATATATATATATATATATATATATATATATATATATATATATATATATATATATCTGTGTGTGTGTGTGTGTGTGTGTGTGTGTGTGTCAGAGAGAGATAGGTACAAATATACAAATAGACACTAGACAAAGTGGAAAGTGCTACCCATGGATCCTACATGAGAATGCGTTGCAAATATACACCAGAATTTGAGTAGGGACGAATTAAAACATTATATATATATATATATATATATATATATATATATAGATAGAGAGAGAGAGAGAGAGAGAGAGAGAGAGAGAGAGGGAGGGGAGAGTGGAGGGAGGAGAAAGTTTAATGCCAAACAAAGTTTAGTGCTCTTGCTTATCAACTGAACTATTGAGGAACGCGACTGCAACATTTCTACACATTGTTAAAACAAGGTAACAAGTTATAAATTCGCCGTAGTATTTTATGTCGTTACTATATTTAAGGAGAGCTACATTTATTAACAAGAAGGATATTTGTTGTCATGACTGTGATAGTAGGTAAAGACTTATTTACTTATTGGGATAGTAGATAAAACTTATTTACTTATTTGGATGGTAGGCAAAGACATGTACTTATTGGGATGGTAGGCAAAGACGCGTACTTATTGGGATAGCGGGCAAAGACTTATGTACTTATTGGGATAGTAGGTGAAGACTTATTTACTTATTGGGATCGTAGGTAAAGACTTAGCTACTTATAAAGAAAATGATCATTGCAGCTTTAGCCGGGAAATGGTTTATCACCAACAATATTGTTTATTATTTTTAAGAAAATAAACATACTAAGCTAAATTAAACTGATTTGATTAAAACAAATAACAGTGTTTTCCAGAAAATCTTAAAAAAAATAACCAAAGTACGAAATATTTACTGAATAATGTATTTATCTGTATTATTTGCGTGAGTCAAGGAATGCAATGTTGCAAAGAAACATCGAAATCTGACCCAACTTTATTGTATAATTACGGGTATATGATATTAAATCATATACCCGAAGGTATCTTTACTATTGTCGCGTCTCGTATGCATGCGTGTATGCAGGCATGTATCCATATATGTATGTATGTATGTATGTATGTATGTATGTATGTATGTATGTATGTATGTATGTATGTGCTTGTTTCTTTGTCTTAGAATATGTGACCATATAGTCTAATAAGATCAGATTCTCTCTGGAATTTTTCTATAGTATTCTCTCACGTGCTTACCATTTACGTGTTTTGATGTTCCGGTAAACAAGACCTCGTACACAGGTTCGTCATAATCTGAGAAAGTGATTCTCTGTTAAAAGAAAGTAATTATTGTCAATGTGTGCATCATGATAAAAAGCAGTCACTTGTCGACTTTTATCAGGATCACAGGTATTTGATTTAATGATCATAACGTCTTCAAATGTACCATTGAGGCACACATGTAACCACTGAGAGAGAGAGAGAGAGTTATCTTATGTATATGTTTAATTTTAGGTCAAAATGCATTCATGAAATTCGGTGATTTAAATACATTTTATTTTATTCTCATGCAAGATAATACTAAATGAAACATACTTACAACGCATTTATGTATAAACTTTTTTTTAACAAATTTTAACTAATTTGCGATTTAGTTTGTACAATGCTCTACAATTGTCAGTAATATTGACACATTCTTACTGTTTACGATCATATTTTATTCTCAGGAGAACATCTAACAAATCAGAAATACTGATTTGGCCATCGCCTCAGCATCAGATGGATCAGTGGTTAAGGAGTTGGAGCCGTGAACATAATTGTTCAGGCCCGATTTCTACCATCGGGTCAGCTCAAATCGACTATCGCGATGTGTCCTTTGGCAATGCACTTTACTCTTCTTGCCTCAGCACGATATAACATTGAAAGTATTTCTGAGCCGTAAAACACCAAAACTTCCACCAACCCACCCCAACCCGCCAAAAAAAAAAAAACAAGTTGGAATTATGTTAACTGAGCCAACAATCGACAATCAGTTCCAACATATTTTCTTTCCGTAATGTTTACAATGGGATTGGGCTACAAGTTCTCACAACTGAGAAAATGCCATTTCCCTGCAACAAGTTGTACATTATACATGGATAGAGGCAAATGAATATTACAATATGATATTACTGCTAGAAAACAAAAAGGATATGGTTCGTAACAGAGAGAGAGAGAGAGAGAGAATTTGACCGCGGCAGGAACAAGTAATCTACGTTATTGTGACTGTTATTTCTAGAGAGCTAGAAGGGCCTTAAAGGATTTAAAAGGAGAAAAGAAAAAGAAAAAAAAACAGAAAATATAGTGTTCACAGACAAAGCAGATGACCTATTTAACAGAGCATCTATGGTCAATGTTAGTGAAAACTGATTAAGGTTTTGAATCAGCTTAATACTTACTGCACCAAAATGTTTACAAGTGTGTGTAATATATATGTATATATAAGGATTGGCATTTTCAAGGTTTTCATCACATGCATATACAAGATTGATCTCTTATATGGTTCATATACAAGTCATAGCGTAGTTCACTATATTTATTCCTAATTCGTGTATGCACGATATTCAATTTTCTATATATATCACCACAATATAGGACAGATGACAACAAACTGGTTTTGGTTATAAGATCAGTTTAAGTGATTAACTCATCACGTTTTCGCTATTAGTGTTAAAACAAAACATTCAAGCTAGCTTGTACCTTTTTAAATATTTTTTGTTCTCAATTCTGAAAACGAACGCAAGTCATTTCAGTTTCATAAATATGCCTGTAAATATCTTTTTCATTTATTTTTGAAAGATTTCCTAAAGTACCGTCTGAACAACTTGTGCAATTAAACACTGCTATGCTTAACACAAATTTGCAATTAAACACTGCTATCCTTAACATAAATTTTTGCACGTTCTCTATACTAATGTGGCAATTTTGTACTTTCCAATGCAAGACATGACGCAAATATTATATATATAATTAACAAGATAAATTTGGTCAAAACACTCACACAGACACACACACACGCATACACATGTATTACACGATTCGGTGACTGAGCTACATAGAATTATTTCATCTTTAAAAAAGTTTCGATATATTGATTGGGAAAAGATGCTGTCTGTTAAGAGTGACTTTTGAGCACAAAACACCCCTGTTCATGGAAGCTAAATGTCTACAGAGCAGTTGTTCTGGGAAGGGTGACGTTGACATTCTTGGAATGCAGCATTTGACAAAACATACATACAGAGCGGAAAGTACTATCCCTGGATTCTACAGGAGAATGCTTGATAACATTAACAGAATTTTTAAATACGAATAAATAATATTATTATTACAGGTCAGAGATTTTAAATTCGTACTCTACGGAGATTCGAACCCAGATCCGCGGGTTAGGGCACATATCGCCTTGCCTGCAAGCACCATCCCCTATTCCATCTCGACCTTGGCGTATATTTGTAATTCTCTATAATAACTTCTATATACCTTGATTTCTGTAGTAGGTATCCAGATGGACTGTGTACATAGATGAGAATTAATTACTGGGTCGACATGTGGATATATCTGCTACGCACGAATGCCTATATCACCGACTTTGTAGCATCATTTTTTGGTGATGTGTGCATGGTCGAGATGGTATAGGAGTTGTTGCTTGCAGGCAAGGCGATGGGTGCCGTAACCGTGGATCCGGGGATAGCACTTTCCGCTCTGTTTGGTGTATATTTGCAATTCTCTGTCTGTCTCTCTCTCTCTCTCTCTCTCTCTCTCTCTCTCTCTCTCTCTCTCTCTCTATATATATATATATATATATATATATATATATATATATATATATATATATATATATATATATATATATATATGCAAAATTCAACTATTGAATAAGGAAAAATATCAGAAAACCATGAGACAGCTTACACTGGTATCTGAGAATAAGACATTCTTGAAAGAGACACAGGAAGATGAGGGGAAAGAGATGTTTTATAAGGAATACTCAAATTTACCCCAATCCTCTGGTTAAGCTGGTCAGCCAGTACTAGTGTTCTGTTATGGAAATCCAGTGCTAAATGCGTAAAATGGATGTCTTCACCTATTACCATGTCGATGGTATGAGTCTAAAATGCAAAATAAACATGAAAGAGCGAAGTTTTGTAAACATATTTAGCTCAATATATATGGTACAATATTATGTTTTTAAGCAGGATCGATAGATAGATAGATAGGTAAGTAGATATAATACGGTCGATGTGGAACCATGATGTGTATGCCCGCGTCAGTACGTATATTTTTCTAACCAGGTATAGTTACCGTTTTCCTACTTTCGAGTAAATAATCTTTATTCAGAAAGATATAAGTATCTTGTTGTACACTAGATTCTATTACTTCAGAAGAGTATTTCTCATATCTATAGTGTATATTTTATTATATGTGTATAGTGTATATTATATGTGTATAGTGTATTATTATATTATATGTGTATAGTGTATATTATTGCTTTCTGAATGGCAAACTTATCAATCCACTAATAATTAATTTACATTTACAAATATTTCATTTTCACTTTCTTTGAATGTTGATCGATGTATAGAGCTTTATATTACTTTGATTTTCTCAATAGTTTTTTTTTTAAACGTATATATATATATATATATATATATATATATATATATATATATATATATATATATATATATATATATATATATATAACAAAGTTAGCGACAGCTATGCGACATTTCCATAGTTAGATAAAAAAAAATATATGTGGGTATGTATGCATTTGAAACTTAGAACAATATGAATTATTTCATACTGTCTGATATTGTCGTGTAGGTCTTGTTTAATATTGTTTAACATATAACTCATCTACGTTGAAAGTTTAGCCACGAAGGGATATGTAAGAAGAGTATTCTATAGTATATCAATATAGATGTGCATAGTTATTGCCACCTATGTAGTTATAACTAAGCTCACAATGAAGAGTTAGAAGACCACAGTAACAAATAGTTATGACTGCTTGCTGAGAAAAGACAAAATTTCCAGGTCCCATATAAGATAAAGTAATAGAAATCACTGCATATATGAATGCAATAGATAGCAAACAGATAAGCTACAAGCATCAGTTATGACTTTCTTTGATATCACTGTCAATCATCTTTCGGATCATCCTTCAATAATACATGTATAGGAGAGATTAATATGATATCAACGTATACGAGTGATCAATATGGGATCAAAGTATGGGAGAGATCAATAAGAGATCAAAGTATGCAAAAGATCAATATGAGATTGACGTATGGGAGAGATCAGTACAACGCAAATTAAATGATTTTCTGTGGCTCACGTACCTTTACAAATAGCATAGTTATTATGAGTGCATGGTATATACAGTTAGCAAGATAAATCTTTTACTTTTATCTAAGGGTCTATCTTATAATATGTAACTAATTACGATTTCTATCATTGCTCTTAACATAGTATTATTTTGTTTTTACCTCTATATCCTCTGTGTGCCATGTGTCCGGTAGGAGCGGTGCATACATAAGTTTAGATTTGACAGTTTTAGGGTCAAAATCTATCCAAACTAGTCCAGGCTTGCTGAATATTGTCCCTTGGTAACCTGGGATCAGAATAATCATATATATATATATATATATATATATATATATATATATATATATATATATATATATATATATATATATATATATATATATATATATATATATATATATATATATGGAATGCATGTCTTCGAACAAGTGGCTATAAATCGGTGAAGCATGCTTTGATACATACATAGATAAAGAAACAGACGCATACATACATACATACATACATACATACATACATACATACATACATACATACATACATACATACATACATACATACAAAGTTTAGTGTAAATCAGGTACGGTATTTGAAACTGAAGTACATTTCAAATATACGAGATAAGATGCAATATCCACCGAACGGACAAGTGCGAGAGGTGTTTTATGCTACAAATCCCCGTCTACAGATATATAAAGAGCATTCCCAACTAGAGCCAAAATATAACGCTTAATTAAAGCCATTGTAGAGCTACCTATCGTTATTTAACGTATTTAGCACAAAATGTATAGAAAGATAACGAGACTAATATGCCTACCAATCTCGGGTGTTTCTGACTCTTCGGTATCCAATTCCTTTTTGAAACTGCTAACTGCATCTATGAACGTAACAACTTATTAATTTCACCTGTACTTTGCAAAAAGTAAGGTAACAGGTTTTTCAATGCATTATAATTTTAAAGATGTTAAGATGTTGTGTGTTTGTGTTTGGATACTCAACGTTCAAATAACACGAATATTTTACCCCAAAATTACTGCTATTATTATTATTATTATTATTATTATTATTATTATTATTGTTGTTGTTGTGTGTGCCATGCGTCCGGTTTGTGCGGTTTATACTTTAGTTTAGAATTGACAGTTTTAGAGTCAAAATCTATCCAAACTAGTCCAGGCTTGCTGAATATTGTCCCTTGGTAACCTGGGATCAGAATAATCATATATATCATGGAATGCGTGTCTTCGAACAAGTGGCTATGAATCGGTGAAGTATGCATTGATACACACACAGACAAAGAAACAGACCCATACATACATACATACATGCATACATACATACATACATACATACAAACGAAGTTTGGTGTAAATCAGGTACGGTATTTGAAACTGAAGTACATTTCAAATATACGAGAAAAGATGCAATATCCACCGAACGGACAAGTGCGAGAGGTGTTTTATGCTACAAATCCCCCTCTACAGATATATAAAGAGCATTCCCAACTAGAGCCAAAATATAACGCTTAATTAAAGCCATTGTAGAGCTACCTATCGTTATTTAACGTATTTAGCACAAAATGTATAGAAAGATAACGAGACTAATATGCCTACCAATCTCGGGTGTTTCTGACTCTTCGGTATCCAATTCCTTTTTGAAACTGCTAACTGCATCTATGAACGTAAAAACTTATTAATTTCACCTGTACTTTGCAAAAAGTAAGGTAACAGGTTTTTCAATGCATTATAATTTTAAAGATGTTAAGCTGTTGTGTGTTTGTGTTTGGATACTCAACGTTCAAATAACACGAATATTTTAACCCAGAATTACTCCTATTATCATTATTATTATTATTATTAGTGTGTGTGCCATGCGTCCGGTTTGTGCGGTGTATACTGTAGTTTAGAATTAGTGGTATGTATGATGTTTATATAATATTATAGATATTTTAGGAAATTATAAATGTTTCTTGACTTTAATATTTGCTTAAATCTTAATATTGTTTCTCAGGAAAAATATGTTTAACTAGTGTCCTTGAATTAGGTTGTTTACTTCAGATTTGAGCTAAAGCATAGTTTTGATAAACAAAATGTTGACTGTATTTGAGGTCAAGGTTGATTTTGTTTACAGATAAAACTGGAAAATCCTTAGAGTTATGTGTAAAAAGTCATGTCCATGCAAGTAAAATTCCATTAAGATGACACATATTCTAGAACATTCTGTCATGTGACCAATCTTTATATATTCCATGTTTAGTGGACAGTTTTTCAGTTTCGACATTACTATCAGTCTTGTAAACAGCTATTGCAGTTGTGGAAAGTCATTCCAAATTCTAATAGAGGAATTATTTACAATATTCATTGGATTATAACAGTGCTCATAAACTTTTGGATTTTGGATTTTTAATTGATGATTTTGGAATTTATGTGAACTTATTCAGAGATATTTTGGAGTACTTCATTTTGACATCAGCACATTAAAGACTACTAGTACATCAGGACTTTGAAGACCATTGGCATATCACAACATTCAAGGATACCCGTGCATTCGGAACATTCCATATGAGGACTTGTGATTAGAACACTAATTCTTATTGGATTATTTAGATTTTAATACACAATACTGTAAGTGTCTTTTTGATTTTTCATCTTAATTATCTAGAAATAAATTGCTTGTTGATTTTTACTTGATTTGTAGGTTTCACTTTCTTTCTGTTACATTTTTTAGACCATAGAGTCGTAACAGAAATTGGGGGCTCGTCGTTTCGGGATAGAATTTCTTTAAAGCATATTAGAGATATTAAAGTTATCTTTGAAATTCATATTGATTTTGCCTCTGAATTTTTTTTTTTGTCTTTGGTTTAGATTTTAAAATAGAGAAATTTTTTTGTGAAACCAATATGCATTCACAATGGCATCTAATGTTCAGAATTTCATTTCAAAACCTACCCAGGAGGGGTTAGAGTGTATGAGAAAGGATGAGTTGCTCGAACTTGCCAGAAAATACAGTCTGTCTGAGGCAAAAGCATCATTGACAAAACAGGAAATAAAGATTATTTTAATTCAATATTTTGTAGGAAAGGGAATTTTGGATAATAGTGCTTTAAGTTTGAAGAGAAAGCCTTATCTGACAGGAAATTAAGGGAATTAGAGTTAAAGAACAGATGGATTTAGAATTGGCAAAGCTTCAGATTCAGAGAGAGAGAGAGAGAGAGAGAAAGAAGGAAGAGAGGCAGATGGAGAGAGAGAAAGAAGAAAGACAGATGGCGAGAGAGAAAGAAGAGAGGCGGATACAGATACAGATGCAGAAAGAGGAGAGGCATATGCAGATGCAGAGAGAGAGAGAGAGAGAGAAAGAGAAGAAAGGGAAATGCCATTTAAATTAAGAGAATTAGAACTGGCAAACAGAGCACACTCCACTCCTTTAAACACAAGTTCAGGTTTTTATGTTACCTGATATATTAGGTTAGTACCCCCTTTTCAGGAAAAAGAAGTAGATAAATACTTTCTTCATTTCGAGAAAATTGCTGAAAACTCGAAATGGCCCAGAGAGCATTTGACTTTGTTATTACAAAGTGTACTTGTTGGTAAAGCTCGTGAAGTTTACACTTCACTGTCAGTACAACAAAGCACTGATTATGATGTGGTTAAGGAGTACATCTTGAAAGCTTATGAGTTGGTACCAGAGGCATATCGACAAAGGTTTAGGAATTGCAGAAAAGAAACTGAACAAACTTATGTCGAATTTGCATGGGAAAAAGAACGACAATTTGATAGGTGGTGCTCAGCCAGGAAAGTTGATCAAGATTATGATAACCTCAGACAGCTTGTATTAATTGAAGAGTTCAAGAGGTGCATCCATAGTGATGTTAAAACCTATCTTGACGAGCAGAATGTGGAAACTTTGGAAAATGCTGCTCGTATGGCTGATGATTATTTCTTGACTCACAAAATTTCATTTGGTAATAAGTCGTCCTCTCAGCAGTTTTCTGGTAAAAAAAAACCATTTCAATCTCATACGAGTACTTCCAAATTTCACAACAGCACAACTGTTAGGAATCAAACATCTGATAAGACTGATCAGAAATCCTTATCTCTTCCTACGTGCACTTATTGTAAAAAGAAAGGGCACGTTATTTCTGATTGCTTCAAGTTGAAAAATAAGCAACAGAGTAAAGACAGAGCTTTTCCGAATGCTCTTATTTCAAAGAGGTTAAGGTTACGGTGTTGTATTGAAGGCAATACATTTGTTGGGTCAAACAAACCCCAGTCTGATTCTATTTTGGAGGCTTATGAACCATTCATGTCAGAAGGTTCTATATCACTTATTGGTGATTCTGCCAAACCTATCCCAATTAAAATATTAAGGGACACTGGAGCTTCTCAGAATCTTTTATTATCAGGTACTTTGCCTTTGTCTGAGGAGTCATCCTCTAGTGAAAGTGTTCTTGTTCAGGGAGTAGAGTGCGGATTTGTAAATGTTCCTCTTGATTGTGTAAATTTGGCATCAAACTTAGTTTCTGGACCTGTGACTGTTGGGGCAGTGACTTCTTTACCCATAGAGGGTGTTCATTTATTACTAGGCAATGACCTAGCTGGAGATAAGGTTGTGGTTAATCCACTTGTAACTGACAAGCCTTGTTTGGATCAGAAAGTTGATCCTGTCGTAACTTAAATCCCTGATTTGTACCCTGCTTGTGCAGTTACTAGAGCTATGGCAAAAAGAGCTCTTGAGAGTAATGTTGATCAGGTTATTATTCCTTTAGCTGACACATGTATTGGTCAGTCTTTTGATGAGGTCACTTTTTCCTCAGGTAATGATCAATCAAATGGTATTGATCACAGTGATCCTCTTTTGGCAACTCATTCTCTTTGTTCTAATCAGGGTGACAAACGACAATCCATTGTCGTTGAACAAGAGCAAGATCCCGAGATATCTTGTTTGTTTCAGAGGGATATTAGTGAAACTGAAGCCACACAAGTTCCAGTGTGTTACTCTGTGAAAAATGGGGTCCTTATGAGGAAATGGAGACCACCTGAGGTACCCGCTGGTGACGAGTGGTCAGTGAGCTATCAAATTGTTGTTTCTAAGTCATATCGACAGGAATTTTTAATTTAACCCATGAAACTCCTTTGGCTGGTCATTTAGGAGTCCGTAAGACTTATCACAAGATCTTGAATCATTTTTATTGGCCGAAACCCAAAAGTGATGTTTCTAAATACTGCAACTTGTCACACTTGTCAAATAGTAGGAAAACCCAATCAGAAAATACCTAAGGCTCATTTACAACCTCTATTCCTGCATTTGATGAAGCATTTAGTAGAATAATGGTAGACTGTGTTGGTCCTTTACCTAAAACCAAGTCAGGCAATCAATACTTGTTGACCATCATGTGTGCATCTACAAGATTTCCAGAGGCTATTCCTCTGAGAAATATAAAAACTAAAACTATTGCTAAAGCTTTAGTGAAGTTTTTTTACACTTGTTGGCCTTCCCAAATCTGTCCAGTCGGATCAAGGGTCAAATTTTATGTCTGGAATTTTCTAACAAGTTATGCATGAATTAGGCATCCAACAGTTTAAATCATCTGCCTATCACCCTGAAAGTCATGGTGCTTTGGAAAGATTTCATCAAACTTTGAAGAATATGATTCGATCATATTACTTTGATACAGAAAAGGATTGGGATGAGGGTGTTCATTTGTTGTTGTTTGCTGTTAGGGAATCAGTTCAAGAGTCGTTGGGTTTTAGTCCCTTTAAACTAGTTTTTGGTCATGCTGTCCGTGGACCATTGAAATTATTGAAAGAGAAACTTTTTTCAAACGAAGATTCAAAGATTAATCTTCTGGATTATGTCTCTGATTTCAAATACAAGTTGTCAAAGGCCTGTGAAGTAGCAAGAACTAATCTTCACACTGTCCAGTCAAAAATGAAATTAAGGTATGACAGAAATACACAGGAAAGGAGTTTTAAACCTGATGACAAAGTTCTGGCTCTCTTGCCCATACCTCAAAATCCTCTTCAGGCTAAATTGTATGGTCCTTATACCGTTGAAAAGAAAGTAAATGACTTAAATTATATCATGAACACTCCTGGGAGACGGAAAGAGAAACAACTTTGTCATATAAATATGTTAAAGGAATATTTTGACAGAGATAGCCCAGCTAATTATTCAGTTAATTTAGTTGTACCTGTCCCACACAGTGAAGATATCAACGATGGAGTACAATCAGACTATAGTGACTCTGGTATCACCAATCTTTCGAATTCAGAAATCTTGAACAATCTAGACCAAAAACTTTCACATCTACAACAACAGGAAAGAAATGAACTAAAACAGCTATTACATGACTATGAGCACTTGTTTCCTGATGTTCCAACACGAACAAGTAAAATTTATCATGACGTTGACATTGTAGATTCTGCGCCAGTGAAACAGCATCCTTATAGGATGAATCCTCTCAAACAGAACTATTTGAAGAAAGAAATTCAGTATTTACTGGAGATTGATTTCATAGAACCAAGTAAAAGTAACTGGAATTCATCATGTATTCTTGTTCCCAAGCCAGATAATACATATCGTATGTGTACTGACTATAGAAAAGTCAACAGTGTCACCAAAACTGATTCATGTCCAATCCCAAGAATGGACGATTGCATTGATAAAATTGGAAATGCGAAATATGTCACCAAGTTTGATCTTTTAAAAGGATTCTGGCAAATTCCATTGACGGAAAGGGCAAAAGAAATTTGATCATTTGTAACTCCAGATGGACTTATCAATATAAAGTCATGCCGTTTGGAATGAAAAATTCGCCTGCAAAGTTTCAACGTCTGATGAACATGATAGCATCTGGTCTTGATAATTGTGACGCTAATATCGATGACGTCATTATCTACAACAACACCTGAGAAGATCATTTGGAAACCATTCGAAAATTCTTTGATCGACTCAGCGATGGGAATCTGACAATTAATTTGAGCAAAAGTGAGTTTTGCCATGCTTGTGTCACATTTTTAGGACATTGTAACGAACTGAAGGGCAGAATTTTGCGGAAATCATAGCATGTGGGCCGGACGTATTACTAGGAGTTACATAATTTCGGATCTCTGAATTGGATTCAAAGGTATTTAATCCTTGTGCAGCGGGGCTATTTCCAAAGGACATATTCGGGCCGGATACCCCGTGGCGCGCCAAGAAGGTGTGAAGAAACCTGGACCCAGGCGGAAAGAAAATCAAACGATAGGCGTGTCGACTAATTAGGGGTGATAGAAGCTAGATCTACCGGTGGGAGAGGCTAACCCTTTAGGCAGGAAGATGCTTCATTCTTATTCGTAAACGCGCACAGACCCATCAGTGAGCTGCTAGTTCTCGAGGGAGAGAGACGTATTGTCTAAGTAAAGCAGAAAAGCTTATGTTGAGGAGGAAATTTTAGCTAAAGGCCACTCTGAGACTTAACTCGTAAAAAGAAGGGAATTGAACTGGGTAAACAAGCTTCTAAAAGGAAGCTCCCAGGGTGCCCGTAAGAGTCGGCGCTGAGAGATTCCCAGGGTGCACGCAGTGACGACACCGAGAGAAAGGCCGAAGGAAGCCGAGTAAACTTCCAGGGTGTACTCAAGAGGCACGGTGTACAGAACGAGGAAGAGGAAGGAAGGAGGAGGGAAGATACATTCGAACAGATGAGTACTTGGGACAACTCACTGAGCAGAGACTCTCTCACAATAGGACAATAATTTCCATATGAAGAATTAAAGAGTAAAGGGCATTTGGTCAACCCGGCCCATTATTGTATTACGATATATTGAACTGAAGATTTATGTATATGAAATTCTTGCATTGATTCGTATATTTGATAAAATTGTTATCTATTCAACCTTGAGTTGTTATATGTATTTAGAGAGTCGGAATTGCTGACTGGGGGCTCGTGAGTCATTAAATTTAAATGCACACCTTCTGCAGTATTATTTATAATACCGTAGTGGATCTGCAGTATTATTTATAATACGGTAGCGGGGATGCGACAGACATATTATGGGACAACGTCAAGTTAAACCTATAGAAGCTAAGGTCAAAGCTATCTCTGAATTTCAAGTACCAATTTGTAAAAAGCAACTGATGCGATTTCTAGGTATGGCTGGATATTATCGGAAATTTTGTTCCAATTTTTCCAAAATTGCTGAACCTTTGACAAGTTTATTGAGTAAGAAAACCAAATTTCATTGGTCTGACAAGTGTCAGGAATCTTTTGACAAGTTAAAGGCCATGCTTAAGAATGCACCAGTTGTTTCTGCACCAAATTTCAGCCAATCATTTAAATTATCTGTTGATTCAAGTGATGTAGGGGTTGGTGGAGTATTGATTCAGGAAGACAAAAGTGGTGTGGTTCACCCTGTTATTTTTCTAAAAAACTAAACAAGCACCAGAAAAATTATTCCACAATTGAGAAGGAATGTTTGGTTTTGATACTGGCTTTACAGCATTTTGAAGTGTATGTTACCTCAGCTCTTTCTCCAATTATTGTGTACAGTGATCACAATCCTCTTACTTTCATCAACAAAATGAAAGATAAAAATCGGAGATTGTTGAGATGGAGTTTAATATTGCAGGAATATAACATTGACATCAAACACATTAGTGGAAAAGACAATGTGATTGCAGATGCACTCTCACGTGCATAGAAATGTTATATTGCTTGATGTAATTAAGTTCAGTATAATAAAACATTTTCTTATGTAATTTTGGTTATTATAGTATTAGATGTATATTCAAAAGAAAGCTTTATTGCATAAATCTTTCTTTTCTTTATGAGGGGAGGTGTTATGTATGATGTTTATATAATATTATAGATATTTTAGGAAATTATAAATGTTTCTTGACTTTAATATTTGCTTAAATCTCAATCTTGTTTATCAGGAAAAATATGTTTAACTAGTGTCCTTGAATTAGGTTGTTTACTTCAGATTTGAGCTAAAGCATAGTTTTGATAAACAAAATGTTGACTGTATTTGAGGTCAAGGTTGATTTTGTTTACAGATAAAACTGGAAAATTCTTAGAGTTATGTGTAAAAAGTCATGTCCATACAAGTAAAATTCCATTAAGATGACACATATTCTAGAACATTCTGTCATGTGACCAATCTTTATATATACCATGTTTAGTGGACAGTTTTTCAGTTTCGACATTACTATCAGTCTTGTAAACAGCTATTACAGTTGTGGAAAGTCATTCCAAATTCTAATAGAGGAATTATTTACAATATTCATTGGATTATAACAGTGCTCATAAACTTTTGGATTTTGGATTTTTAATTGATGATTTTGGAATTTATGTGAACTTATTCAGAGATGTTTTGGAGTACTTCATTTTGACATCAGCACATTAAAGACTACTAGTACATCAGGACTTTGAAGACTTTTGGCATATCACAACATTCAAGAATACCCGTGCATTCGGAACATTCTATATTAGGACTTGTGATTAGAACACTAATTCTTATTGGATTATTTAGATTTTAATACACAGTACTGTAAGTGTCTTTTTGATTTTTCATCTTAATTATCTAGAAATTAATTGCTTGTTGATTTTTACTTGATTTGTTGGTTTCACTTTCTTTCTGTTACGTAGACCATAGAGTCGTAACATTAGTTTACTATGATGATTATTATTATTATTATTATTATTATTATTATTTTTATCTGCCCATACATGTGACCAGGGTTGATATCTCAAAGCATTTACCTAAGAATCGATAACCTCTCATCTCGACCCTTTAAAGATGATCTTTAAATTTGTATTAAAACAGCATCTGTTGATAAAGTCACAAAAGCACTGGACCAGAAATCAACAATGTGATCAAATTTAAAAACTACGTTTTCTCAAACATATGTGTACAGAGATGTATGGTTGCATATAGTTACATTTTAAACCTTTTTTTTTTTTTTTTTTTCATAGCTACCCTTTAATCTCCTCAATTCAATACTAGACTGGCGGATGTGCACATTTCCTACCAGGGTATAACTTGGCTACCTTGTTGATGAATGAATCTGACATTATACTCCTAGAGACTTTCTCACCCTAAATTGAAAACATATTTTCGTATTCAGCTCAAAATAGATCACAAGACTGCAAAATATAGACAGCGAAAACAAAATGAAAAGATAACGCTCAATTTGCAATGCTTTCCATTCAAGTTAGCCGTTTTTCAGATAATTCCAAAAAGAATAAAATAAACTTCGTCGATATGCGGTGAAATCTGTAACAACGTCCATTTATTGACATCTGTCCTTATAGTCACAAGAATCTGGATTCCCACTACCACTTTCCAGTAGTCAGTATTAGGTCAATAATAAAAACAAAAATTGTCGGCATTTACAAGTGTATTTTTCCAATGGATAAAGAAAAGAAAAGTATAAGCCCAAATAGATTATTTCATACAATTAAGTGGTCGTCGGGAAAAATTAGGAGAAACAGAGGGAATCTGAGACTTCCCCTCGATATCAAGAATCGTTTTAACTCTTTTTTTATTTATTTGTTTCTTCAAAGTTTTGAAGAAATTCATGTGAGTGAACTTTTAATTTCTTACCTAATGTAATGGTCAAGACAAGAAGAAAACTAAACGATGCAAATCTCTTCATGTCCGCGTCCTTCGTTCTGAATCACACCAAAGAGACGACTTCCTGAAGAAACAATAATTGTATGTATATATGTATGTATGTACGTATATTTGCATGTATGTATAGATGTATCTATCCGATTTTTCATTCACTAATTCATCCATCCGTTCATTCTTCCAGTCATTACCTTATTCATATAACACACCTGAATACAAACAGATGGGTACAAATATACACCGAAGAAGTTAGACATATGCACGGTAAAATCTTCCAATTACTATCTTTAATTCTATGAAAAAGACATTTTTATTGTAATAACAGATAGTGCTGAGTCATCATTTATGTCAGTCTTTATGTCATCCTTCTTTTTGTATAACAGAAAATGGTCTTCATTATATCCTGCAATTACTTAATAATAATATATGTATGCACCAGCATATAAACTAATAAAGTTTGGTAATACTTAAAAATAAACAAGAGGCCAGCGGCTCGAAAACTCAAACAGCTATAGCCCATGAATCTGGGAAAAACTGCCATTTCAATAACAATAGATGAATCTGGGAAACACTGCCATTTAAAATAGCAATAGCCCATAAGTCTGGGAAACACCGCCATTTAAAATAGCAATAGCCCATAAATCTGCGAAACACTACCATTTAAAATAGCAATTGCCCATAAATCTACGAAACACTGCCATTTAAAATAGCAATAGCCCATGAATCTTGGAAACACTGCCATTTAAAATAGCAATAGCCCATGAATCTTGGAAACACTGCCATTTAAAATAGCAACAACACATGAATCTGCGAAACGCTGCCATTTAAAATAGCAATAGCCCATGAATCTGGGAAACACTGCCATATAAAAATCAACTAAAAGATATATTTTGCTTATGGTAAGGGTTATTAGTTCGCATAGAAAAAGAATAAAAACATGATTGGGAAAAGTGCAATGCTTTTATATGGAACATGCATTTCATGCAAAAGTTATCTAGAAGTTAAAGGGGGTGAGGAATAGAGTATAGACAGACAGAAAAGCAAAGATACTTACATTAGATGTTATACACATCCAATGAAACATAGCTTATGGCCATTAAGGGAGAAAGTACGTGGCCTACTTCAACTTCCTTCAGCTCTAATTAGCGCAGTATAACACTTATAACACTTCAGCAGCTTAATACAAGAGGTGTCCAAACAGAATTCGTCTACAAGCTATAGCTCTGTCACACTAGGTTTGTCATATTTTGTTGCTCAAAACACTCACTCCTAAGGAATTTAAGTTTTCTGATTTTTTTCTTCTCTTTTTCGAATTGTTATCCTTTTTTGTCATATTGTAAATTTAATTTAAAGGGAAAAAATAAACATGCAGCGATTCAAATTAATACGAGACAGACCTTTTGTTATATATATTAACAAGGAAAATGAAATAATAGAAAAATGATAAGGCACATAGATAGACAGATACATTTATATAGATAGATAGATAGACAGATATATATATATATATATATATATATATATATATAGATAGATAGATAGATAGATAGACAGACAGATACATATATATATATATAGATAGACAGATACATATATATAGATAGATAGACAGATACATATATAGATATAGATAGATAGACAGATACATATATATATATAAATATATAGATAAATAGACAGATACATATATATATATATATATATATATATATATATATATATATATATATATATATATATATATATATACATACATACATACATACAGAGAGAGCAGCAGCTGATAGATAGATTGACAGAGATAGAAACAGATCACTATGGCAACTACGATAACAACAATAACAACAATGCAGTGGGGAAAGAAAACACTAACAAGAATTCAGAACAGAACAGAACAGAATGTTTATTCAGTACTTTAGGCCTCTGGCCCATAATACATATCGAAGTGAACAGAGTGAGATACACAGTGCGCCATAAACAATATTATAAAATATACTTATTTAGGTGTTGAGATTGATACTTCTAACAATTCATCTCTTAGTTTAAAAGCAAAACACAGAAATTTTGATATATTCGTAATAACGCTTATTTTCTGAGTGGACATTAGACATATAAATTTATCTACAGACGGGTTAATATAATACATTTCGTCGAAATATTTCCATCTTAACTCGGTATAAGAATTACATATACATTCGAAGTGGTACTCATCTTCTACAACCCTGTCATTATCTTTAAGACATAATTTGCAAACTCTTAGGTCTCTTCCAATTTTAGAGTGTCTTCCTCGTTCGATCATTAAATCATGTTTAGAGCATCGGAAATATGCCAATGCTTTTCTGAAAATGAAAGGTAAATTTAATGTTAAATATTTCTCAATATCCAATAATGACTTGTACTGGTTATAATAAACATCTTTTGTAGATTCGCTTATTTTACTTGACCAGATCTGAAAAGCAGAATCAAATAAGCGTTGTCTGAACATAGATAGGAAAATGTTTCTGTCACCTATTTATTGTGCTAGCTATGCATAACCAAAACTATGGGAGAACAAGAGGTTTTTAACTTTACTAGCCCATATGCTTTTGCCTGCATCATCCAGTTTTTTTTAAACATATTATAACATTGGGAGGGATATCAGTTTGTCGGCATGTGTATAATTGTAGTCCAGTACTTTACACATCTGAACATATAAGTTGTACTTAGAGGGTATCGCCCACATTCACCAAGACTAACATAGTTATTCACTGTAATTGGTACGTTAAGATATCTTTTGCAAAATTTGTGCTGAATTGCTTCGATTTCTGGTGAACATTCATAGTCCCATATTTCAGAACCATAACATAATACTGGTTTCACCATAGCATCAAATATTTTGAATATATCATGTACATGTAATCTTCCAAATATTTGTTAATATCTAAAAATTCTAGATACAGTTTTCAGTGCTTGTGATGCCAACGTATTTTTTGCCTTAGTCCAGCTCAACCTCGATGTGAAGAGCAACCCCATGTATTTATAGACAGAGACCGTTTCAATAGGATTGCCTCTGTAATGCCAACGCTCATAGTTTCTCAGATAGTCTCCATTTCGGAAGACTATTAGTTTTGTTTTTGCTAGATTAATTTCCATTCCTGTTTCAATGCAGAATTCATCTGTGATATTGATTTGTTGTTGCAATAACCGTACAGTTTCTGCACAATTAGCCACATCATCTGCATACAACAAGGCAAAGATTTCTGGTATATTTTCTGTGATGAAAATACCCTTATTACACTTTGATCGCAACATTTTAACTAGATCATCAATAAAAAGACTAAAAAGAATTGGGCTTAGAACACATCCCTGTCTTGTTCCCACATTGCAATTAAAGTATCTAGTTAGTCCATTTGGTGTTCGTACACAGCTTTTTAAGCAACAATACATATTTTTTAAAACTTGTAAGATATTTCCATCAATACTTTTTTGTACAAGAGAAAACCATTGTTTATTGTGTTGTACACGATCAAAAGCTTTTGAAAAATCAATGAATAAACAGTAAAATCTACATCCAGATTTACATATATACTTCTGAACAATTGCTTGCAAACTGAATATATTATCACAGGTACTGTAGTGTTTTCTAAAACCAGCCTGAGATTCGTCTATTAGATTATTACTTTATGCCCACCTATACAACCGTTTATTCAATATAGATGTGAATATTTTGGATAGCACATTTATTAGGGAGATTCCCCTGTAATTGCTCGGTTCATTCATGCACCCGTTCTTAAAAATCGGACAAATTATACTTTTTGACCACTCCTGTGGGAACTCCCCTGTTTCAAGAATCTTATTAAAGAGCACATTAAGAAATGTAACAATGCATGGTAAAGTTAACAGATAACAAATGACCGGAATCTTGTCGGGACAAGGAGTTTTATTTTTTAAAGAGCGAACGCTATCAATTATTTCTTGATTTGTAATTGGCTTATTCAATTCGAAACTGTTAAGCTCATTTATATTTTCATCTATGTTCGACGTTAGTAAAGAATGAAAATAAACAAACCAGTCATTCTTTGTTACTTTAGATTCGCTTACATTTACCTTATTATTGTAATTTCCTTTTAATACTTGCCAGAATTTTGTGGGGTCATTTCTTGATTGTACAAGTTTATCTCTATTTGATTTTTCATATAATGATTTTTTTTACTTGGCACAAGCTTTTGAAAACTTTTCTGCTGTGAACGTATGCGTCTAGATGAGTAATTTGGTTTGTGAATCTGTATTTTCTTAAGAATTGAAATTTTTCCTTTTTAGCCTTATCGCATTCTTGATCGCACCATAGTGGTTGTAATCTCTGCCGTGAAGCTTGGAACTTAGTTGTCTGCATTTCAACACAAATTTCCTTATATACAGACCCAAACTTTTTTTACACATTCGTTGATATTTAAATGTAATAAATCAGTTATATCTTGTACATGTTCATTAAATTTCTGCTCAAAACGTTGCAGAAAAGCTTCTCTATTTGTGTCCTTCATCCGAAAGAATTGCGCATTATTCTCGTCGTCATCGCTCTCAAAGTGATCTTGAGTGCCATCTTCACTGACAAATTGATTATATGCACAATCACTTGAGGTCTGATTAATTTTGCTACAGTTATTTAATTTATCCGAAATTTCCAGGTTACAGTAGATTGGAAAATGGGACGATTCGTCTCTGTCATCAATGCCAAAGTTTGTTATAAAGGGAAACAACTCTGTAGATGCTACAACATAATCAACTATGCTGAAGCCATTGTTCGCAATGCATGTTACATTCCCATCCTTGTCATTGAAAAGTCTACCATTAAGTACATGTATATTGAACATTTTACACATTTCTACAAAAGACAAACCAAAATTGTTATAAGTTTCCCTGTCTTTTGTATTACGTGGCAGTAAGAAAATATCGCTATCGTACATGTCACATGTATTTAAAATATTTTCCAAAGTATCATCAGGTATACAGTCAAGAAAATCCTTGATTCGAGCATTAAAATCTCCAGCAAGGATCAAAGTGATTTCTTGATATATAGATTTAATTCTTTCTAATATCTCAATAAACAAATCGATTCCATTTTCATTAGGATCGTCATAAATTGGTGATCTCTCCGGAGAGATATATACAAATATGAGGACTATCTCTCGAATATTATTTGATAAATTTGAGGAAATATGTAACACAACACAATCTTGCATATCAGTACCTATTCTTGATACTATACCTTCCTCTATTAGATATGTTTTGACAAATACAGTTACACCCTCTGAGTTCCTACCAGCCGTTTTCTTTATAACCCTCTAAAAATTAAGAAACTCTTCATCCGACATACCCCATGTTTCACAGAAAACTACTATATCAAAACGCATACAATAGGAGGTAACTTATATTTTTAAAGTCCTTCGATGTTTCAGCACAGGAAAGAAATGCATTTTTTAACACAAATCAGTGTCATTATTTACATTAGAGTGGCCTTGACCTTCTCCCTAGTCCTGTTTTTCGTTGTTTGTTTTAGCTCCATCCAAATTGTGCCTGGCTTGTCGCTTTACCGTATGCGTGATATTCCGTGGTAAGGTTCTCCGTTCTGAAGATCGCGCAGTTCCAACCGAATATACATCCTCTTTCTCCCAGTCATACATGTAAACCTGCCCTCCAAGAATTGCACAGGTTGAGATACAGACGTGATATTGGACTCTCTCAAAGGATCGAAAGAATGGGTATAAATATTGGACTGTGGCGAGCCAGAATTGGCACGTTTGTGCAACAGAGTAGGGTGAAAGGGAGGATGTCGTTGTTGTAGTTTGGAAAGTCAGGTATCTCCGTCACTTTGAGACTTTTTCTGGCAATTGGGTTGTTGTTAGTAGTGAGCGGTTCGGTAAAACAAAACCCTGGATCGGGGCCCAATAAAGAAGCTGGGACGAGACAAACTAGACTATCAGCAGCAGAGTCAGGAACAGTTAGGATCGAGAATACTACAGCCTCACAGCAGTCAACAACAATCGATCGTCACGAGGCCCTGACAAATATTTTAGCGGAACTGAAAACTATGAACAAAAATTACGCAGAACTTAACCAAAAAGTTAATGATCTTTCTCAGGATCTAAGGCAGGAGAATAAGGTGCTTCGAGAGCAAAATTGGAAATTAGGCAATCGGGTTAAACAAATGGAAAAACAGATGTACATAATTTAGGCTCAGTCTAGAAGAAACAAAAGGTGGGATATATGCGAAAAGAAAATCAAAACGTTCCTACAGGACACCCTTCATATAGACGACTCGCAAACTGTCCCAATCGAGAGAGCACTTAGGCTGACGTCTAAATCCCAGGGCATGCAAGGCATGCAGAGCAATCAGACTAATTCCCCAATCATAGTGAAGTTCACAATGTACAAAGACAAAGACCGTATCCTTCACGCTGCAAGAACGGTAATCAGTAAACAGAGTGGTTATCGTGTAACAGAAGACAACACTAAACGTATAATAGATGAGAGGAAATTCCTCTACAATTTTATGACGAAAGAAAAGAAGAAGGATGAATACTCAACAATCAGATATAACAAGAATTCATAGAGATTATATGACTTGCTCGTGCACATGCATGATAATGATGATTATGCTTTTTAACAACGATTTTCAAATGACGTTGACCTGTCCTAAGGAAAGAGGGAGGTTTGGGGCTATACAAGGGCAATGGTTAATGATTTCTACAATCAAAAAAAGATTGCTATCCTTCCCAGAGTTTTAAAGGGAACGATGGATAGGACGAGTTGAGTTACATGGATATGGCAATGCTTGCTAATTCTATAGTCCAAGTATGATAGCTATCCCTCACAGGCTTTGGAACTTATGACCAGATGTAATATGATTATCGAGTGGACTGGATTACAAGTTGTTTCTTGAAGAACGTATTTTGGTTAGTAAAAAAGGAAATGCAAACTTCTACTACAATCATAGGAAATAAAGCTATGAAAGGTTTAAGAGAATATTAAAATAAATTTTAAGAAATATTAGACATTACTTGATAGCTATATAACTTTATATGATGTTAATAACTGTATATATTCACAACATGAATATACAAACGAAAAATCCACAAAATATTCAGGAGCAACTTTCTTTTTTACTCGTTTTTAGAATACAATTTTTCAAGTGTATAGATCAAGCTTCAGAGAAAGTACAAATACTTTCAAGTTTATATATATATATATATATATATATATATATATATATATATATATATATAGAGAGAGAGAGAGAGAGAGAGAGAGAGAGAGAGAGAAGACACTTGAAAAAGGCAGTCTAAACTTAATGATTCATAGTGACTGTTATTTAATGGATTAGTCTTCAAGGCTAGAATCTCTCCTTTTAATGGATCGTCCTTAATAAATCTGTGGTACCATCGCCGATGGATATTTGGATTGCATTTTAGAAGACTTTAGCGCCTAGATATCAAAAGACTCAATTGGAATGAATATTTGGACGACAATGAGGAGCAGGAATCAGGATGAGACAACGTTTTGCGCGAAACATATTACGTAATGTTCTCTTGGTATTATTTATAAACATCTACGTAACGTTGTCAAGAGATTTTATATAAGCATCAGTTACAGCACACACACACACACAGTCGAGTTGTAGTGGTTGGCGAGTTTCGCGTTGATTTTGTTGCGAATGTGGCTCCTGTGGTTATACATTCGTTTCGAGAAATCAAGGGTTGAATGCCCACATTTTGCATGTTAGAAGATGGATTAAATTTTCGGTTCGGCATCCTAACTTCTGATTCACAGTGTAGCTAACTCCTGTCGTCGAACTTCTGAACGATATGGTATCGGGCATATGTTTGCAAATTAGGCAACGCTTGTCTTTGCAGCAATATGTGCCTGAATCAGTGGTCTTGTTTGAAGTTACCTTGGCACGTACCAGATGGTCCTTTAGATGTTTAGGTCTACGGTACGCAACCATAGGAACTTCTTGAAATATGCCCTTCAGATATTCGGAGGATTCAATCTGGTTCCAATGCTTCCGAATTATCAGTTGTAACTTTGGGTATCGGGGTGGAAACTAACCACGAATGGGACGCGTTTGTTGGTTTTCTTGGTTTTATATTTCAGGAGGGTTCCTCTATCGAGTAGTCTAGTTTTGTTAATAGCCTTCTCTGTGTAGCTATTTCTGTATCCTCTCCTTCAAAGATGCCCCTTGAGCTCTCCGAGTCTCTTTTCAAAGGTACCCAGATTACAGCATATGCGTTTGGTCCGAACGCACATACCGTAAGGAAGATTTTTTATTACGTGCTGGTGGTGGCAGCTGGTTGGGAGTAGATACTGGTTCAAGTCAGTTGGTTTAGAATACAGGTCAGTTTCTATGTTTCCCTGCAGGAGGGTAGATTGAGTATCCAAAAAGATGTTGGACATGTTTGATGACTTTGACGTAAATGTAATCGTAGGACGGAAGTTATTGGCGAATTCAAGAAATATTTTCAAATTGTCGTCCGTTTCGATCCATTTTGATCCTATGTCGTCAATAAATCTGCACCAGCTTAGATGTCTATAGGGTGCCTCGTTGAGTAGCTTTTGATCGAGTCTTCCCATAAAAATATTGGCATACGAAGGTGCCATTTTAGTGCACAGTGCAGTTCTATTAATATGTAGGAAGTGTTGGTTGTTGAATACAAAATGTGTTAAGAGTTTGACCAAATAAGGTGTATAAGGAACAGACGTCCATAGTTACGAGGAGAATATTAACTGGAAGGTTAGTTTTCGGTGTTTTGTTGAGATAGTCCGTTGTATCTTGGACATATGATGGCAGTTTTTCCACGAAAGGCCGAAGGTGATAATCAACGAATTCAGAAATGTTTTCAGTGGGATGGTTGTTGCCTGAAATAATTGGCCTCCCCGGGGGTTCCCTTCTTTTGTATATTTTAGGGAGTAAATAAAATCTCTCTAGTTTGGGGTCAACTGGTACGAGGTAAGACAGTGTTTTGTCATCAGTGTGACCCGCGGTATGCATGTCTGTTAATGTCTGACACGCGATTTCAGCGTGTTCAGCTGTTGGGTCATGATTGAGCTTGTTGTAAAACTCTCGTCTGAAAGTCGTCTGTTCGCCTCAGCATTGTAATCAGAAGTATTCATGACAACAACGCTGAATCCCTTGTCCGCTGGCTTGATAACAATATCTTCCCTCTCGCGCAGTTTTTTCAGCGATTGTCTTTCCTGTCGGGTTAAATTGGTCTTTATATATATTGTAAAGACGCATTATTGATGGGCTGCTGAGCTAAAACCAATGCAAATGAGGCATGGCTAGAAAAAATTCAAATGTTTGAAAATGACAAACACATACTCCAGCATGATTTTAAGGATAAAATAGAAACTACGTCACTTATAACTGAACAAATATCTTCGTTTAAGGCCCCTTCACAAAGTAAAGTAAAGCTTTTATATACAGAGTTTTGACGTGTCTACGTCGCTGTTACACTGTAACAAAACAATTCAGGAAGTGGTACCTTTCTAATTCTGGAATAGAATTTGTTCTGTCAAGCAAGGTGTACATAACTCCGTTTTTCGCAATCAAAACCTCCTCAAGGTTTCAAGCAGTACAACGAAGATGTTAGAAAAGACAGATCACGGAATACACATGCTGTTTTACCATATCACTATACAAGGAATATGAAGAAAAAAGGATTAAACATGCAGGTTTATAAACTTTGCTTTACTCTGGGAAGGGACACTTAACAGGAATACATTATATTGATGTTAAAGTTGCATTTCCAGAAAGATAACCTACTTGTAGACAAAATTTTGATGAAACTGCACGGGAACTCAATTACGCCGTTTTTACATACATTAAAACGTTTACCAATAAAAAAAACAGTTATGCAACAAAAAAAAAACAAAAAACAAAAAAAAACAACAACAACAACAACAAAACACCATACGCAAAGCACACTTATTGTGAACCATGTTTAAACTAGACGTGCACACTAATTTACACATAAACTGAACAAGGTAGTGGACCTTGTGAACTATACAGTGCACTGTAGTGAGCATTATAGTGCACTAAAGGCAACAAGGTAGTGCACAATAGCAAACAAAGTTGTTGTTAGCTTCCCAATGAATAAATGGGTAAATGAATAAGTGAGTTAATGAATGAATGAATGAATGAATGAATGAATGAATGAATGAATGAATGAATGAATGAATGAATAAATAAACGGTGGCGGATCTTTTTAGTTGAATTGAGTACATAATAATCATTTCAAACTTAGCCATATTGAATACTAGCATCACAAAAATAGTTTATATAATAAGGAATTTCTCATTTCACAGTAGTAAGATTATTCGTGATTGTCAGACACTTTTTGCAACTATTGGCAATATCTTTATGACGAGGGATTCACCATAGATAAATATAAGGGTATGTCAGCATGATGGAAGTGACTGGCAATCATCATCCATGTTACTACTGTTTCTGCAGGAAGGTAGTGACTGAGAACCATCATTTATCTCGCTACTATTTCAGCTACTTCGTAAATTGTAGATGTAGTCCAGAAAATAAATCAAAACGATAATATATGGCAGCTGCAGAAAAGAGAAGAAAATAGAAGAGATGGAAAAACGAGACACTGTTTATTGCTGATGCCAACATGTGCATAAAAACATAGGAGTAAAGATATATAGAAACAACTCAGAGAACATCAACAAGGAAATTAAGAATCACACGAATAAATCTCTGAAAGGTAAAGATATAGAAGCTAAAGAAGAATTACAAAAACGAACTAAAATGGAAAATAAGCAAGAGAGTAAATATGTGAATGCGTATGACTTAGCAGAAGTGTGAAAACTTGTGACAATGAAATAGTAGACTATACATTTAAGAGATAAACAAGCAGCACACTTTATCATTATCAACTCAGTTTAACGCTCCGGTCAACCAAGAAATTGCAAAAATAGTTATAATGATGAAAATCATCCAAACAGGAAACAACTATTTCACATACAAGCTATTAAACATATTTGATAACTACACGTTAAGATTTGACCATGATGATTCAATAAAAACACATGAATGAATTAAACTGGGCAGCATGGAATGCCACAGCTGGATGCGGAATATCTGATTAGTATTTAACAGATAAAAGTGTGTTTGAGTTAGTAAAATCGACATGCACATTTCATGTTTACTTTCAGATACGAAATTAAACGGCTGGGATACATAAGTTAGTTTTATCAAGTGATGGACATTTCTTTCTGCAGGATAGCAGAGGTATGAGTGAAGAAGGAATAGCAAGACTGAATGAAAGCATAAGGTCTTATATGCTATGCCTTTTAGATGCTCAAGTATAAAATAGAACCTCTATTACACAATCTGTATCCAATGTTTAAGACACTTTAAAGTTTTTTTCAAAACGTAATTTTGGGCGCAAAAGGCTATGATTATGAAAACATCATGATACTATCTCAGTAGATCCAAAAAGTTAGAATAGACTATATTGTTTGTGATGAAAGTATATATTTATGCCGAGTGATATGATCCTTACAGTTAAACTTGAAAAGTAGTCAGATAGCTTTAAACTAGTACTGAACACTGCTAAATATCAACATGGTAAAAATGGTAAACAATCTCTAACAATTCGTCAAAAGATAGACATCGAAATAAAAGAAGATAACGTGGTAAGAGCTATGTAAACAAGAAGGACAGAAATGGTGACAATACTGTAATCGCAACTGCACATGATTTCAAAGACATAGATCACGAAACAATAAACACTCATTTATAATCATAGCGACAGTTGCAGGAGCTGGTCTAATTTACTCTTTGAAATACAGTTATGAATTCCTTACCCTTTCTTTATTGCCATTTCTATATTTCGATTACAAATGCAAGCAACAAATTAACTCATTCTAGATTTAAGCAAATTAAGATGTTCAGCCAAGAAAGAAACAACCAGTCCAGCTGTTTTCAAAGCCAAGCCTGTGTCACTGCCAATGATACCAGGTAATGCTGCAATTGCCTTTTTGGATAGCTCGAAGAAATAGTTTGCAATATTGATCAGGTCTTGTTTGACCCTGTCCAACTACCATTTCCTCCACCACTTCCAAAAAAATGTGTTCCTCCTCCGCCTCCTGTTACACCTTGTAGCAAATTTGCTATGGATAGAGGAAGAGCTGTTGCTGTCTTACCTATTGCTGTAATAGTAACAACTTTAAACAGTCTTTCCAACCTATCACAAGATGGTATTTGTCTTTACCTTTTGAATTTATTATACCGGTATTGTCTCTAAAGTTACTCTCTAGATCTGTTAAATGGCCAATTATTTGTGCTTTTTCTTCTTATTTTTGATATTTTACAACAGTTCTTTCAATTTAACATTTAAGTTGCACCTGTTTCTTGGTTGATGTCTTTCATCATGTCCTCAATATTGTTTGTCATATGTTTCAACGTCTGATTTCACATATTCAGTTTATGAATTGACTACTTTAACGACATTCACATAACCTCTACGTTCTTCTGATATTCTTGTCTTATTTTCTGGTGGAATGGTGTTTTTGTGTCAGTCACTTTGCATTCAGTTCCTTCTGGATTTGTATTGCTTGCCTTTGTTCAACAGTAGATTGGAACGGCAAAGGTCTGTCTGTATCTTTTACGTCTATCTAATATATATGTATTTCATATAACATTCGTTATCACTACCTTTATATATAGTTTGAGTATATTGTTTATGAATTTGTTACTCACATTATCGGTTATGAAATGTATAGGAACAATCTCATCATCATCATCATCATCATCATCATTATATACAGGGTTATCAAATGATTGATTTGTCTGAACTATATTTTTAAAGCATTATTTACGTAATTCATTTACAAAGTTAGAACCTCCAGGTTTAGATCCAATTGAGATATTTAATTACATAATACTTTCCACCCCTTTCAATAATGCGTAACTTTTCTTGTTGTCTAGTCCGTCCATTGGACTTATTAAACATTCGTTATCACTACCTTTGTATACAATTTAGCATATTTGTTTGATTTCTTTACTCACAATATAATTGTTATCATTGAAAACTTTTTGTATTAGTTTATCAGCAATTATGTGAGTCTAGATTATTGAGGAGTTTCTGATCCCTCACTAGATAAATTATTAAGTATGATATCATCTCCAATTGTTACACCCTGAATTTGTTCATCGTAGTCATCTTCCGTGTGATCTTCAGTCACATCAACTCATAAAATTATACACCACCTTCTGCCTGTATATTCTATTTAAATTAAAAAGAGACCACTTGAAAAAGAATTAGGATTCACAGAAGATAAACAAAACAACAGAAAGAGAAACTTTTAAGAAGAAGAATACAAACAATGGTTGAAAATTAGTGTAGTATCTGGAATATACAAGGAGATAACTGAAGAACTTTAACTAAAAAATAGTTGGACATATTGGACAAAAATCAAATCAAGAAAATATATTAGATATTTATCAATGCGACATCAGGTAAAATACCAAAGTCATCGTCAAATGTTGTCATGAACTTCAATAACCACCAGAGTACAAGTTTTTTTTTTTTTCGCCTTTTCAAAACTTACATTTACAGATTTTCAAGAAAACTGTAAGATGTATAATAAAAAAGTAATTTTCCAGTAAATAGTACAATATGGGTTTCTATATTACTTGTCAATGCTTTTTTGAAAATATTCCATACAATATTGACTTGTACAATAGAAATCCATATTGTATTATTCAATGTAAAATGACCTTATAATAATTTAAAAGACAGTAAGTACAATATTACAGAAAAGTAAATATATGAATAGACCTTACAAAATTTCACTTTTCTTGACCAAAGTTATGAACAGCAATGTTAGACAAGATTTGACTGTCGCAAAAGGTACAGCTATTGTTGATGGGTGCATGGCAAAGAACTCCACTTGCTACGATTTGCTCAGAATGGGCTAAAAGAGAGGAACTGTGTCAATACAAAGGAAATGTATACAGCAGTAATGGGTCATAACCCCATGCAAATTATGTAAAATGCTGGCAATCAAATTCATGCAATAGCTGCACAAGAATTTGATTTAAACCCGATAATTAACGGTATTGTAAGAGTGATAAACCGTAGTTTTAAATAAGAGATACCACTCCATTAATTAATGATATTATATCCTAACAAATCTGGTTTGAAAAGTAATTGGCTGAAGAAAAAAAAACTCATCAAGGATTTCATCAATATGAAACCGCACATCACATCGAACATTCATAGGCTAAGACATGCTGTAGAAACCAGTCGTGGGTGATGGGAAATCATGGGCCATAACTTCTCTATATCTGCACATAGCACGCTGGAAACGGAACTCATCTTAAGTCTTTTTATTATAAAGTGCATACCAAATTTAGTTGAAACCGAACAATCGTTTCATAAAATTATGCCGCAGGAACAAGATGTAACGAGTATAGGCTGGGTCATAATAACTCTACATGATGCAGTTATACGCTGGAAATCAAAGGCATTCAAGGTCTCCTCGATAAAAAGCTGCATTATCAACTACATTGAAATCCTACAATCCCTAATAAAGTTATAATGCTGAGATCAACATTAGAATATGCAATCAGGGGCCATAGCTACTCTAAATAAAGCTGTGGAATGCTGAAAATCAAACTCTTTGAAGGTATCCTCAATATAAAGATGCATACCACATTAAGTTAAAATTCAATAAATGCTGTTCCTATGACTTTACTGTCAAGCATCGGTCGCTTTCAGTAAACTGACCACTTTAACGATAACAATTTCTGTTATCTAGTATGGTGAAATTTAGTTCTGCGCCATTTCAACTGTTTCAGACTTGAAACTATTTGAAAAAGAGCGGATCATTGGCAAAACATCATGTGGAGAAATTTATATATTATAAAATGAGCATGGATCCGTAACAATAAAATTATTGTCATCATACATTTTATCTAATTCCCAAAAAAAAAAATCAAATAATCCTTCGTAAAGTTAGGCTGCTGATAGCAAAGTTAGGAGGACAGGCAATCAGGGTCAGCAAGAAAAGGGTGGAAAATTTAAAGTGAACTCATTCAATGTCTTTATCAATATAAAGATGCATGCAAACTTCCACTAAAATCCAGAAAGCCTTGTTAATGTTATACCGTGGAAAACCAAGTTCGGGAAATAGGCAACCGGGGGCAATACGTTCTTTAAATGATGACATGTAAATCTTTGAAATCAAACTTATTCTATGTCTCATCAATATAAAACTGCCTGCCATATTTGATTAAAATCGAGCAAATTTTGGTAAAGTTATGCTTCTGAAACCAAAGTTAGGATGATACGCATTATGAGACAGTGACACCTGTAAAACAATGATGTGGAATGTTGTAAATTTAGGTCACTGAAAGTCTTGTCAACAAAGAGCTGCATGCAAAATTTGGTAAAACATCAAGAATTTGTTGCGGAAACCAAAGTTAGCTAAACTGATATAAAGAGGCCATAAATCCCCTATATGATGGCACAGAATGCTGTAACTGGACTTCGTCTAGGTATAATACTTATAATTGGTATAATACCGCATACAATATTTGGTTGAAATCCAATCATTCCCAGAAAGGTTACCTTGTGGAAACCCATTTGTTGACAGATGAATGTGATCACTACCGGGCTCAGACTTGCAGAGCGGGGCTTGTAGCTCGTAATGAGAGTATGTATTAGAGACTGAGACACGAAAATATAAATCTTCTGAATGGCAAGACAGAATCTTCAAGTTTTGCGTTTATGGAATAGAGGACGAACTACATTTGCTGTTTGTTAACAAAGTGACAAGTATATACGTTAGATCTACTTACTTTAAATAACCTAGAATTATGTGTGGTCAACATTACATCACCCATGTAGTTGTGGAACTTACACAAGATCCTTTGTGACTAGGGGCAATAATCACCAGAACATCTGTTGCATGTTAACTGTCGTTAGCATTTTTGAAACAATTTTACTTGAATAGCATACTTGGTATATAGTTTCCATCTTCTGAGACGGTAAATCTCCATACACCATCCCTGTTATACAACTCGCTGTATTATGTTCATTCAACATATATAATATACCTTAGAGTGTTTTACATGAAGCGCGCATGTGTTGGTGTGCTGTGACTGCGAACACTGCTGTGACTGCTTGATGATCGTGATGATGGCTATGGTCGCCTTTTAAAATTCTAAAGGCGAAATTCAGAGGCTTGAGCACATATTGAATTTCTGTACGTAAGATTTTCCCATCATTAAATTTCAGTGAACTGATTTGACTTTACATCCATTGATCATGCCGACTATATGTATTCCAATGCACTTGGGGGGTTGGATGATATTTACAAGAACGACCCCACCCCATTCCTGCGGCAAGCAACACCCCCATCCTACGCAGGAAGAAGTCTGACTTGCAAAGAAAGTACAATTACAGTACCACAGATTTTAAATGGTCTCATCCGCAACCTTGGTAGCATTTAAAAATATTACCAAGTCAAAACGTATTCAAGCCAAAATGTACTTAATTCTGGCGTAATAAGAAGCAACCAAAGGGTCAAACTGCAGTCAAAATTAAGACAAAAATACTTCAGATTTATAATTTTAGCAAGGATTTTTTAATGTGTTGTTATTGTAAAAGTTGACTTTGACAAACGTTCCCACGACAGATTTTTGATGTGCAAAATTTTCACGTTTTCATCATTAAAATTAGTAATAATTATCATTAACAATTTGAATAGGAAAATAATAATATACATATTGGCATTAGGTGGAAATTTATAGCTGGCTTTTGGACGCGTTTTCAGGTGCACATATCTTCTAGGGGTCAGTACTGGGGATTATTACGACAATTTGACTTGTGATCACAGGGGCTTCGATAGTAGTTGACGGGGGGTAAATAGGCCAAAAGGGGGCACTATAGGCCTTTACGAGAGTTTAACATGGAGGGGGGCACTTGAGGCCAATACGGGAGTTTAACATGGAGGGGGGCACTTGAGGCCAATACGGGAGTTTAACATGGCGGGGGCACTTGAGGCCAATACGGGAGTTTAACATGGTGGTACCGTAATGTAGTGACGAAGACAACAACGTCTACTACCATCAAAAAGGGGTGGAGGGGTGGGAAGGTGTTTTTGATAGTAGTAGACGTTGTTGTCTTCGTCACTACATTACGGGGTGGGGAAGAGGGAGGGAAATAGAATTAATCTTTCTTGAAAAAGGGTGGTCCTGTTGTATACCTCCCAAATATTTAAGATATGTTATGTTTTGCTGCACACGCCTTGCGGCTACAAACAATGTTACAACATTTCTCAAAACCGAAGACGGGAGAACAGTAAAAACACGTCTTGTTTTATCGACAGTCTGAAATGGACTGACTGAAAATACATTGTTACAGTTTTCATGAACGCATGTTTGGGCTCAAGAATGAGAGTGTAGAATAGGATGGGTTATAGAGTGCAGAATTGAATGGGTCATACTCGAGTCATTCTTACACCGTAAAGCTATGTGCTTGTTTGTTTTGTTTGTTTGTTTTTGTTTTTTTTGTTTTTTTGGTTTCCTTCTGAAAACGGTAGATCTAGAATTTTTTCGTGACACATTGCAGTGCCAAAATAGGAACAAAGCTAAGATACCTGACATGCACAAGAACAACTAAACTCAAGATTTTATATAATCCAACGATTTACCTATGGAAGAAAAATCGTTGTACAATTTTAAGGGGTGCAAGTTTCTGAAAAAATTACAAAACTAACGTCACATTTCACATAATCATTGTGACTACTGCCAACATTTGTGGAGAGGCATCTTAAAAACGGGAACAGATACCATTATCATTTCAATCGAAATCATTGTATAAGAAACTTAGTGTGTGTGTTTGTGAAACAGAGAGAATTGACATTACGACGGAGAGAGAGAGAGAGAGAGAGAGAGAGAGAGAGAGAGAGAGAGAGAGAGAGAGAGAGAGAGAGAGAGAGAGAATATTTTATTCCTACTTTTAAAAATATCACGACACTTACGTTTTTTATGGTATATTTTCCTTAAGAAATTTCAAAATCACACATTCCATTTAAAAAATCACATCGATAGGAAAAAAATCCTCTTTTTTCGGTAAAATATCACAAGGTTGAATTGGAGACATAGTCTACTAAAATCCTTCTTTTGAAAACGTAGATGTAAAATTCTCACAAAATAATACATCCAAACGTTCTGTGATGTATTTTGACTTAAGGCTGATACACTTTCCATTGATCACAAATTATACGATGGGGTTGTGCACAGAACAGACTAAAAGTAACACTAAACTTCCGAAATTGTACCGGACGTTAGCGGAGACTGAAAATAATCCGGAAAAAAAATGGAAATTTTTTTTTCGATTTTTTAAATTTTGTTTATATCAAAACACACAAACACACTATCTACATTTTTTGGGGGGGAAGGGGAAATTTTTTATAAAACAAATCAAAACACACAAACACACTATCTACATTTTTTTTTTTTTTGGGAAGGGGAAATTTTTTAAAAAACAAATCAAAACACAACCATTTTTTTTTACTTTTTAAATTTTTTATATCAAAACACACCACAAATATACAATCCATTTTTTTTAAAAAAAAATTTTATTTGATGGACTGCAAAAGTTGTTGTTGTTGTTGTTGTTGTTGTTGTCTTTGCTGCTGCTGCTGTTGGTGCTGTAGTCTATTTCTTTCCTCCCAATTTTAGATCGATAGAAAGAGAGGGAAAGTGTTTTTTTTTTGGTTTGGTGGATTAAAAACAAACCACACAACACCATTCAGATATATACATCAATAATAATAATTATATTTTATTCAATGTATATACATTATGTTACTCGTGGTAATAAAACAATTTCATATAAGTCCAATACAGTTCAATACACTTCCATATTTACCATTTCATTCTCTTATTGTTCTGACACTTCAGGAAGATTCTTGTCTACAATTCTCTCATAACTTTCTTCTGGACTCTCATTGATAAACTCCAACTTAATAAAATGTCCATTATCATCTCTAATCCACTTCCTTTTTTTACAAATCCTTTTTTTATTTTTTTTTTTTTAAAAAAAAAAAACAAAACACAAACACACTCTTTACAAACATACTCCACACACCCATTTCTTATTTTAAATTTTTTTTATCCAATACATACACCACACCATCCATTGCGCTGACCTAAAAATAGGGTTCAGATCGACAGTGAGATCATAGATAGAGGGGGGTGACTTCAGATCGATAGAAAGAGAGAGATAGAACATAATCATTATTATTTCAAATTCAATAAAAAACCACACAACACCATATTTTTTTTCAACAATAACCATTTTTTTAATTAACAATAACTATTCTAACATAAAAATATTAACCATTCAACCATAAATTTTCAAACAGGAACATATTTACAAGGTTGACAACGTTGGGAAGGTAAAGTAAATGTGAAACTTTCTACATCTACATCATTTTGATGTACACTACGATTGTGAGCTAAAGACAAGAGATAACCATAACGTTGACAAAACCATTGTTGTACTTTAGCATCATTTCGAACATAGTCACTATAAAAAAAGTCAGTAAATGTTCTAAGGAATATCCAAGACTGCGTTGATGAAGATAATGAACACAATATTGTCCACACACCATAGAATCTGATCCTTGTAGTCTCACATTATTGAATCGAGTCGAGATGGCATTTCTTCTCATAAACTCGATGATGTCTTTTTCCAAAGGAGGTAATCCATAAGAATCAAAATATTCCACACCTCCACCATTGTGATCGTTGGGAAAGTACACGGCAATCCAATGGGTTCCTGGTAGATGACTGTCGTCAGTATTGATGACATAAGCATGAACGTTTTTCGGCTTACGATGAGGTAGTTCATCTTTAGCACATACCACAGGATTCCAAGAAGAAGTATAGGAACTACGATTCAATATGTAATGAACTTCCCTGGTATCCATTTTTTTTTTTCTTCAATGGAAATATTGAGTCACCAATGCACACCTGACTTTAAACTTGAATGAATCTGTCTTGTAATTCCAGGAATATTCACGTCGGATAGTTTCTGCACTCTGATGAATGAGTCCTTCGATCCGTCTGATCTCCAGAGAAGTAAGTGGAGGAAAAGAAGAAGTCTGCAAGACTTTATACCATTGTCTCAACACTTTTTCGACCGAGAGTTGTGTCCAGGCCGTTTCCAAATATTCATCCAATTGTTCTTCACCTGTCATCATCATACATTTGTCGTGTTGTATCTGACTGGGATGATCGTTTTGACATCCATAACATTCTTCTTTAATCAGACTGTTAATGATTGGACTCAATTCCTGAGCATAACAGGACACTAACTGTTTTTCTTGTTCTGGCCATCGAGAAATAAATCCAGTAAACTCGGATTTAGGTTCTGAATGAATGACTTCTTCCTCATTATCCTTTGTGGTAGTTGGTGACTGTTGAATCCCTTCACAAAATCCCTCATCTATCTCTATAGGTTCTACGTTCTGCATCTTTTTTTCTTCTTTTAATAGTCTACAATCACTTCTCTCAAACTGTTGATCTCTAGAGTGTTATCAAATTCTGCAAACAAGACGACGTTCACTGTGTCGGGTAGAGGATCTGCAAACAAGTTCCACACGAAGGGGGCCTGATTTTATAGGGTGGAAATGTCCTTCATCGCTGCCTTGGTCCGGAGTGAAATCAAAACCCCACAAAGCATACCCTCCTGCATAATCGTCGTACGAAATGCCGTGGCTGGTGTCGCGACCTAACTGTCCCGTGGCTTCAAACAGGCTCAAGTAAGATCGCAAGTAATTTGTATGGCCGTCGCTAAAGTTAGGTTCAAAAGGTCTGGTACACAAGGTCTTGCCATCTCGACTGACTTCTATCTTTGAGACGTTGTAGTGTTTAAACTCGAACGGATTCTGATCGTGGACTCCGTTGAGGGCTGCATTACTGACGATGCCAATGAATAAACGTTTGGGGAGCTGTCCTTGGAAGATGTGATCTTCGACTTTGGATCGGAGTCCAGCGGCTATGGTAAAGGTTTTCACTTCCACACGTTTAAGAGGATACTTAGCAGTGGTTCTGCTCAAGGATTGACTGATGTCATTGGCTACTTTAGGTAAGACTTCTACACGTCGCACGTAAAGTTTGGCTTCTTGGATTTTGGTTTTCCACTCGTTAGCATGAGCCATCAAATGGAAGGTGGCACTACTGCGATTCAGTCTCAGGCGTACATCTACTCCGTTCAACAAATACTTGTCTTGCAACCACATGTCCAAATGCAAACGATCCATCAGTTCTAAACTTCGTCTGATTTTCTTTCGACGGTCGTTAAATCCCACATTGTGAGGGACTGCTGGAATTATAGGATCACCATCATTAGCAGAAGTCTTCGCCGGTAGTGACAGCTCTGTGTCGTTGAACTTTTCCGAGGTGTCAGGTTTCCAGACCACCGAAGCATCCAGATGAGTGTTCTTGGCTTCTTTTCCGTACGTCAAGAGATTTTCCAAATAAGCACGGTAAGGGTAAGTATCCAAACTGCTGCTGACCAGTTTGTTATTCAAGTACAAATCTACTCCACTGAACAAGGAATGCATGAAATTATTGACGGGTGCCACTCGGGCAGCTTCCCCAGGAAGGGTGTTGTCACTTTTTTGTACTTGAAGTTTCAGGTACAAGTAACTGTTATTCAGATCGATGTAATCTTTGGTTTGTCCTTTGATTTCAAATTCGATAGGAGCTGATTCCGTCAAACACGATACAGGATGAAATTCCACCCATTGGGATTCTTGCATCGTCATCATGGTGGGAGGCATAGAAAACATATCCAGTTCGGTCTTGGTACATTCGCAAGAATCTCGGTGCATCATTTTCACAGTTTAATAATCAAACGCGTCTAATTCTCTGACGGTTCTTCTTCTTTTCTTATTCTTTTTGGAACTGCCGTGTGTTTTTTTTATTAACTTTGAAAGGATTTAGACGTTGTCGTCGTCTCTTTCTACCTTGTCCTCTGAAGCGTGAAGCGTATTTATAGGATTTTCTTGGAGACCTAAAAGATCTTTACCAGTGGTCATCAACACATTTTTGCCTGCTCTCATAAAAGCTTCTTTTGGATTTTGTTTGTCGATGAGGACATTTTGCAAAAATTCTTTTCCTTGTGTCAAAGCGGCATCTTTTAAGGCATGAAATCCTCGAGTCACCATCGGTTTCAAAATAGGAGCTACCGTCCGAAATGCTGATTTTAACATATCTCCTAAACCATGTCCTCGTTGTCGAGTCACTCCTTGGTACACTGGATACATTTTTTTTGTTTGGGAGGTTAGTTACAATTCGTTAGAGAACTTGTTTTTTTCGAAAATGTAGTTTCACCGTGACTTTTCCTTTGTCAATGAATGGCACATCTTGTCCCAAATCTCCTTTTATACTAATGTTGACACTGTCAAAATACGATTTACTGACTGGAAGATAATTAGGATGTACAAATTCACGGTGAACGTGAAACGTGTTTCCACCTTCTTCGTACGCACCAGCAGCAGTATCCACTTTGAAAGGAATGACTCTCAGTAAGGGAGCAGCTGTGTGACCCACCACGTTGTACTCCACCACATCGGAGTACACAAACATTAAATTCAGTCCAACGTTCAATTCGATAGGGGTGCGAAAAGCCTCTCCGAAATCTGTGTTGGTGTGGATTGTTCGTTCACCATGATACTTTTTATTTCCACCCAAAATATCAAACAACCCAGCAGAAAAACCGATGGTCATGAATTTTCTTTCGTGCGCGGGTAAGTGTTTGTCTTCTTTCTCGTCGAATGGCTTTCCCTCATGCCCTTTCAAAAATTGTATCCAGGTACGGCGTGCCACAGGATGGTATTTGATCTCTACCCATTTTTGGTTTTTTTCCAAGGCTTTGCCAAATTGGGCTTCGAAGACGGCCGCAATCGTCTCCACCAAATGTTGAGCACTAAAATAATACCCTTCAGGAATTCTCATGCGATAGGTCGAGTAGGGAGTATTGTCAGTTTTTGAACTCATTTTTTTCCCAATTTCAGGATCATGAGCGTCCAACTCTTTTTGCACTTTTTCGTTATAGATTGCTACGTCAAAAATGGTTTGATTTCCAGACACATTCTTGATTTGCGTAGGATGAATGATTTCTACCAAAGCCACTTCCCAATGAGCGTCGTGATCCAATTGGAAGGCCTGAGGTAATTTGGCCGTGAAACAACATAATTTGTTGTTGGGAAACACATCCATGGAACTGTCACTGGGTAAAGTTAAATAAAATTGGTCATTCATAGTTCCAAAGTGGTTGTTCTGGTGTCCGAGGGGTCACTCAAGTGAACAGAAGAATGATGTTCAAAAGGTTCCAAAAGAGAATTGGTATTGTGGTGGTGACTGGACGAAGAAGAAGGTGAACTGGCGTTGGTCGAACTAGCGTGGTTGTTGCTATGGCTGCTGTTGTCTGTCGTCGTAAATTTCAAAGAGGGACTGGGTAAAAGATAACCGATGCAACTGCTCAGTAAAATGGTCCACAATTGTTTGTCTCCTTGTTGTAAACTCAAATTGGCAATGGCTGCTCCGTAGACACAATACACTACAAAAATTTGGCAGAAAAAGACGATTTGATTTTTAGGCACACGTTCTCCACACCACACCCAAAGTGGTTGTTTTTGTAATTCTTGAAGAGAAGAAGAACTCTGTGAAGGAGTCGTTGAAGTCGTCTGGGTGGCTACTGTGTTGAATGGCATGTTGTGAGTTTACTTCTTTTTCTTTTTATAGTCGACGACTTGAGAAGCTGCAATCCAAGAATCAAAACTAGGGGGATATCCTTTCCAACGTACTTTGACTTCTTCTACTCGTCGTTTACCTACTTTGCGTGTTCTTTGTTCGAGAATGCTTTCGATGTCGTACAAGGTGTCTTCTTTTTTAGTCACTCGTTGTAACTCAGGCAAGTAAAATAATCCTTTGAGCACTTCACCGTGCATGTCTTCCAATTTATAGACGGGAGGATCACGTCCACGGACGGGGGTAGTGACACGAAACAATTCGGTGGTCCAGTTAGGTAAATAACCTTTGTCAAAAGTACGTTTGGTTTTTCCGATGCGAACCCAATCTCCCGTCTTTAACTCCAACAAGGTTTTTCTTCTACTTTTTTTTTCTTCTGGGGTGAACCAAATAATTTATCAAACACAGACACTTCGTTTTCAGGGCTGACCTCTTCGGGGGCACATCCAATCCTACGATGGTACGATTGATTGTACGCTTTGACCAAACGAGGTAACACGTAGATGTACTTGAGAGAATGTTGATGTGTAAAATATTTCCACATGCGTTCTTTCAAAGTTCTTTGAGAACGTTCCACGATACTGGCTTTGGTTTCAGGATTTTCGGTCGTAAAAAAATGAATTTGTCTTTGTTTCAATTCTTTTTGAAAAGATTGATTTAGAAATTCGGTGCCTTTGTCCGTTTGCCATCGTAAAGGTTGACGTCCACTTTGTTTCAAGACCAATTTTAAGGCTCGTACCAATTCGGTACTGCTTTTAGAAAGAAGTCAAAGGCACGACCCAAGCAAATTTGGAAAATACGTCGATGACACAAAACAAATATTTGTGACCACGATTGTAAGTGGCTAAATGAGAGACGTCCGCTAAATCGGCTTGCCATTGATGATCGATCCCTTCCACTTGAGTGGTACTTCTAGAAAATTTACGTCGAATGGGTTTATGTAACGTGTACGTCGATTGTTCTTGTAACCATCGTCGTACTTCAGGTAAACGTACACTTTTCAATTGACTTTTAGCAGCTCGATATAATTTTTGAACTCCTCCGTAACCAGCAGCATGACCAGGATTGTAATAAATGGTTGCTAACAGTTTCTCCATGATGATGATTTTCCTCAAGAATAAGTTAACCAAGTTCCAATACTCTTTTCTTCGTGAGGTATCTTTTTGGATTGTTGTTGTTTACGTGTCCGACGTGCTACTGGGGTAAAGGAGGGAGTTTGATCAGGGGTCATCGGTTCTGTTTTGACTTCTTTCTTCACTTCTTTCTTTTTCTTTTCTGAGGGTAAAGGGGTAGACCTTTTCTTTTTTATCCAATCCGGGGTGGCTAACTTTTTTAATTTTTTAAGAGGTGGAGTTAGTAAAAACTCTTCTTCTTCTTCTTCTTTGACGGTCATCCCTGTACCGGTGTCTGTTTTAGGTTCGCTTTTCATCAGGGCCTTAAAATCTCTCAGAGTGGGTGAAGCTGTTTCGTCGACTGCTTTTTGGCGAAAGAGTTGTAGACGTTGTAAAAGTTGAGCGTACCGTTGGGATTTTTCTGTTTCGGACACATCGTTGCGTTCCATCAGGGATTGTATTTCTTGTTGTAACTGAGACATTTCGTTGAGATTAGGATTGGGTGGTAAATGAGGTATCCGTTGTTCGTTCCAACGATGAAATTCCATCCATCGTTTGTAAGGTACTAAAGTTAGTTTTCGTCCTTCCATTTCATCCAAAGGTACCAAAAAGGTGTGGTCTTTTCAGAGAAGGGTGGTCCTTTTTATCCTTCTTTTTTTATCGCATGACCCCTCCTAAAAGTGGTCCAGCAATCGTTCCTAACAAAGGAGCGGCTATTTTTAACAGCGGTCCTAACAGCATAGGTAGAAATCCTCCTCGTTGTACCAACATTTTTTTCTTTTGTTGAAGAGGTATTTTCTTTTTGACCATTTGACGAAGAACATTCCGATGTTTCCCTAATTTTTGTTTCTGTATCTTGGACAAAGGTACCGTTCCTTTCAACACGTTCAAACAACATTCACACACGGTATCGATGATTTCTTTAGGAGCTGTTTGAATGAGTTGTTTTCGCATGGGAGAATTGGATTTGGTCAAGACAGACAAGACATCCCAATGTTTAGCTAGACGAGGGGGAAGTCGTCCTTTTTTGGTGGTTTTCTTATTCTTTTCTTGGTGGTGGTGTACACGTTTGGGAGCCATCTTTTTTAGTCGGTAGAAAACAAGTCTGAAGTCTTTTGGCCTTTCACCCTTCTATTTTATACTGGAATACGTCTCCACTGATTGTCTGCACGACGTACCAACTTCACGACAGGTCTGACTCGACGTTGAGGTGTTTTCAAGGGACTAAATCGTTTCAATTCTTCTTTGGATAAATCCACTAAACTTTGTAAGATGCCAGTTCTTTCTTGGACTTTGGTTTTAGGGGATGGTACTTTGTGGGTGGCTGCTGCCATGGCTAAATCAGCTGAAGTCGACGGTCCCGACGGGGTGACTTTAGAAATAGGTTTCCATTTTTGCATCAAATTAGGAAACACGGATCTTAAGTCTGGTTTGACAGGCATCATGGTAAAAGGGGGTGAAGAAGACAAAGAGGAAGAGGAGGTGGACGCAAAAGGAGACCTTGTCATCATTGGGGACTGTGATGGTGGTGGTGATTGTAAGGGTGGTGGTGGTGTTTTGCGGGTGTACGTTTGCGTCCTGGCATCAGTACCTCTTTTACGTCGGGTGCCAGTGGTGGTGGCAGTGGGTGTTTTTTTCTTCTTCTTTTGGGTACGACTTTTCTTTTTCTTGGGGCTGGTTTTCTTTTTTGGACTTTTCTTCTTCTTTTTAGGAGTTGTTTTGGATTGGGTATCATTAGGATCCCATTTCAAAAGGGAACGAATCATAAACCCTCCTAAAGAACCACTTCCACCAGGAGTTAAAATGATTTGTTTTTTAGTCCGTGAATCGATTCTAGGATCAGCCAGTTGTGACAATGCCACTTTATGTCTTTGAAAAAAACGTTGAGTTTGATGAGGGATGTGAATGATGCCTTGTAGTAATTGACGTGCTGTCAAAGTAAACCATCGTAACACTTCTTTAAGACTCGCTTCTAACAAATGAGCACGGACTTGTGCATTTTTTTCACGACTGATACCATACAAGGCACGAATCAATTTAGCCGAAGGATGAGATTGAAAGGAAGTCATCTTCTCTCAAAAAGAGTGTGAGACTGAAATGACGTAGTAGGTTGTTTTTATAGTTTTTTTCAAAAATGGGCTGAAGGGGATGTGTAAATGACAGGACCTCCTTCTTCACTCCAAGAGTGAAAGATACTGGCACGAAATCTCAAATAGTCAGGAGTGGTCGGTTTTAAGTCAATGAGTAAATACTCGTGAGGGGTTTGAGTGGCATCGTCGTACGCATAATTGAGCCAAGGAGCTCCTAACTGTTTGGCTAACACTTGTACTTGAGATTTGTCTCTGGGACTTTTAAACAAGACCACGTAATGAGCATTCAAACTAATGGTTCGATGAGCTTTACTTTGTTGAAATAAATTTTGTGTAATGTAGACAACACTAGCATTACGATGGTGTCCTTTTCGTGTAAACCAAAGTTTAATTTCTTCTTCGTCTTCTCCTAACATGTCATCAAAAATAACCAAATGAGTTTGACTCACGTCAGACACGATTCCATCGTCTTCGTGAGGAATACCATCCAGAAAGGAAATGGTTTCTCCTTGACTTTCTTTCAATAACGTGTAAGACGGTTGCCACTCTTTGTAACACCACACGATGCGTTGAGGTGGACGATCAAACAAATCAGTTTTGTGTTCGATCAATCGTTTGACAAATTCGGTTTTGCCTGAACCACTGGGTCCAGCAATCAACATGTTAAATGGATGGCGCAGATACAAAGCATTCCAACTTTGACGATCTAACTTTTCGTCAATCACTTTCACCACAGAAGAGGAGGAGGAAGCAGACGAGGTAGAAGAGGATGTAGCCATGATTGAGGCAAGAAGATTTTTGAGAAGAAGACAAAAGACCCAAGGCATTTTATACGCTTTTCATACACGTTTATTTTTTTTTGTAGAAAAAAAGTAACCAACCAACAAATAACATATTTTTTTTTTACAAGTCATTCATTTTTTACAGTACGAGTGAGAAAATAGGCAAGTAAAATCATCAGGTACACAATGAAGGCTCCTACTAAAACCATCAAACTGTCATATAAACACGTCAATGTACAACAATCGTTTCGTGTCCTAGTCATGAAAGACACTGTGTTTTGGGGTGACATTCTTCTGCTCGTCTTTTTTGTGTTTTTTTAATCCTCTGACGGTAGCGGTGGTGGTGGTGGTAAAGAAGGGTGGTGGTGTTCCTCCTCAAGAGGTATTGGAACCACAGTAGTGGTGGTGGTGGTGGTGTCAGGTACTTCTTCTTTTTCTTCTTTTAGGGTTTCCCATGGAGGTTCCCATTTTTTCACTTTTAGAACCTTATGAACAAGTGGCCAAATCTTTGCTGAACTGAGCCACTTCTTGTAACCAATATTGGAAACCAAGGTTTCTCCAGGGTCGTACATGTTTCCAATGGAAAAGGTGTTGGTGTAACTCACTAGCAAAACACACTTCTTGAAATGTTTTATACACAGATAAAGTGTGACGAATGTCTTCTTCACATGGAAGTGCGTCACTAATTTTCATTACCACTCTCAACGCTTTACGTACAATGTTTCTTTCGTGGACTGATAAAATTAAGTTTTTATAGTCTTCTTCTTCTTCTACTAAGTCCGAAAAAAAACACAGGGTCATATTGTTTTTTTTTTTTTTGGAACTCAACAACAATTGAGTCCAAAACAACCACGGATCGTTCAAAAGAATCCAAGGCAAACACTTGTCCTCAAAAATACTCCACAACGAATATCCTGGAAAACGAATTCCAAGATAAGAAGTCACTAAGACACACACCACATAACGTCCAAAATTTAATGGACACAGTTCTTGTATCACTTTTTTTATAATCCTCTAAGGTCTGAACATGATCTATGATTTCCTTCCACGGAATCCGTTTCACGAGTGGCGTGTAGAGTTCAGGCATACCCACTCTTTTATAGCCAGGCTGTGTCTAATAATAGACACTTAGTGGTGACGGGTTAGGTCTTTGGCAAACTCTTGGTAAATCTTTTCGCGCACTTACAAAGGCAAGCCACGAATGTACTCTGGTAAAGTTTCCGTATTCTTCTAAAGAAGAAGTATTCTCCTCCGACATGGAATTTTTTTTAAAACTACTTCTTCTTCTGTTGGGCATCTGGCTCATCGTACCCGAACTGTTCTAAGGCGACTAAAGGTAAGAACTGACAGTGCGGAGACCATCTGGCATGTTCAATGTAAGCTGAGTCGGTAGGCTACCAATGGCGACGTTTCACACCGCAACTAAAACATTGAACTTTATCTCCTTCTCCCGTGTATTTAAATCCAGATCTAGCTAAACCTTCCGGTTTAGGTCCTTCTAGATATTTTGGCCACTTGTCTTTGAATGACTCCAGTCGACTTTCATACTTGGAATAACCAAGTAAACTCACAGGTATTCTGATATGTAAATAGGGACCCACATTCACCTTGTTGTCATTAACGTCAATACCAAACCGTACAGAATCCGTTTCATCGCATGGTACTGCATCACACTCCAAGTCGTGGTGACTCATCTTTTTTGTTTTTCTTCTTCTTGGTTAACGTTGAAAGTGAGAATGAAGGGTTAGGCTTGGAAGGGGTTCCTTTTTTATACCTGTCGACTGTACCATCCGAAAAGTATTGTAATGTCATCCGTGGAAACGCTAAAGAAAGGTAAGCACAGTTTGGTGACCATCTGGTATGTTCCACGAGAGCTGAATCTTTAGGACTCATGCGAATGCATGCACCACAACTAAAACATTTCACTAAACTTCCCTGTTCAAAGTAGACAAAGCCTGCTCTGGCTAAAGAGATGGCAGTGGGTAATCGATCCCCTTTAGGCCATTTTTTAAATGTGTTCAAGCGACTGGTACACTCAGCATAGTCAGGCAAAACCCATGTTGTTGTTGAAGTCATCTTTTCTGTTTTTTCAAGAGTGGGGTTTCCTTTTTTTATACTTCTCCAAAACGGCGTGTCCGTAAGGTAAAGTGGTGTGATCTGGAAGTCTCACTCTTTTTTGGTACACAATACGATACACTTTTTGAACAGGTCGAGTCACGATTTTATGATTTGGTAGGCGTACAGTCTTGTGAGGTTCTAACGTGGCTACTTGAAAAATCTTTCACTTGTCCAGACAGTAAAGCATTTTTCAAAACCTCAAAGTTAACCACTTGGCTGGTTAGGGATGCCTGCTTGTTGCAACAGGAGTTCTGCTTTGTTTCGTTGTTTGGTTCTGTCCGACTGTCGAATGTTATTCCAGGCTCTTTTCCATTCTTTGCTCTCGTTCTTGTTGGCATATGTTCGCCCCACCACAATAGCTTGAGCAAAGCACATCTGGTCTTGAGTATTGTCGATTTGGACGACACTGCGTTTGGTACTTCGAATATCGTCCACCAGTAACGGTTTCCTACTTCGTCCACTTCATCAAGGAGGGGAAACGTGGGTCAAGTAAAGTGTGGCCTTTCCATCGGTGATGGTAAACTTGTCGTTCGATTGTTGAACATGTTCTATTTTGGACATGACTTTGTCTGGCGTTAATTCTGCCGGGGTGCTGAACTGGATCCAAATAGGACTCTTCAAATTGTCAAGATGAATGGCCAGTCTCAATCGATCGTCTTCTTTGGCTCCACATTGTCGTTTCAAGTTCATTAAGACAGAATCCCACAAATCGCTAATGAACCCCGCCGCTTTCTCGGGAGGTACTTTGGACTTGAAGTCTTTAAAGTGAACCGTGTGAGTGTAAGCTGTAGTTTTAAATTTTCGAGAAGTTATTTTTTCCGTCTCTCGAATCCGATAGTAATTTTCAGGAGGAGCCAAGGTAGTAGGTAGTGTTTTTTGATCAGGGGTTCTGGTAGTGGATTTTGTTTTGGGTGGATTAGAAGGTGGTAAGGTTTCAGGTTCACTCATCTCCTCTTCGAAGTCACTAGCATGGACTTGAGCTAGTAGTTCATCTAGCGGTGTTTCAGGCGGTACGGAATGTCTTAGTCGTCGTGGCCTCTTCTTCTTCTTCTTCTTCTTCTGGTTTCTCATGGCTTCGGCGTGATCTTTTCATCTTGAAGTTTACTTTGAAACTGATTCAGTTTCACCCAGGGAACCTATATATATATAGACCTTCTTACCCTCAGAATCACTAGTCGTGATTGAACTTTCAAACTGTGAAGATGGAAAAGTACTGCGCTCGAGATAAAAGTCAAGATACTGGAATTGAATTGAATAAGTATGTTCATAAGGTGTATGATAATTATGCTGCTGACATACTTGGTAATGTCTATCATATGAAGTATGGAAGGAAAGTCAAAGGAAATTTGAATTCATTTGGATTGATAAAGATTAAGGTTACTGGTAAGGAAGGAAAGAGGAAGAAACAAACAAATCGAGGGAGATTTGTCTTTGAAGCTGTGAATGGAGTGGATCTACCAAGACAGCGTGAAGTGGTACATCTCAATGACGTACTTGATGATGATAGAATAGAAAATCTTCAAGTGATGACTGCTAGTGAACGAACATGTTTGCATAAACATGTGAAGAATGATAAAGAAAGAAGGAGAATTAATTTTGGAAGTGATAGAAGTGTGTTGTGCCAGTTTGTTGGTGAGACAGAGGAAAGAAGATTTGAAAGTATGGAAAAGGCTGCTGAATATTTTGATTGTGTTTCATCAAGTGTCTACTATTGCTGTACTGGAATTTGTAAGTCGGTCTTTTCGAAGAAGTTCCAGAAAAGATTTCAAGCTAGATGGGAAGAGCCAGAGAAGAAGAGTCAAGTCATTGGAGGATTTGTGAGACCTGTGAAATTAACTGACTTGAATTCAGGATTATATAGTCGGATGGATTCCATTCGTGATGTGGCAAGGTGTTTTGGATTAGATCATAGTAAAGTTTACAAGATTTGTAAAAAAGAGCGGTGGATTCGAGATGATAATGGACATTTTATTAAGTTGGAGTTTATCAATGAGAGTCCAGAAGAAAGTTATGAGAGAATTGTAGACAAGAATCTTCCTGAAGTGTCAGAACAATAAGAGAATGAAATGGTAAATATGGAAGTGTATTGAACTGTATTGGACTTATATGAAATTGTTTTATTACCACGAGTAACATAATGTATATACATTGAATAAAATATAATTATTATTATTGATGTATATATCTGAATGGTGTTGTGTGGTTTGTTTTTAACCCACCAAACAAAAAAAAAAACACTTTCCCTCTCTTTCTATCGATCTAAAATTGGGAGGAAAGAAATAGACTACAGCACCAACAGCAGCAGCAGCAAAAACAACAACAACAACAACAACAACAACAACTTTTGCAGTCCATCAAATAAATTTTTTTTAAAAAAAAATGGATTGTATATTTGTGGTGTGTGTTTTGATATAAAAAATTTTAAAAGTAAAAAAAAATGTAGATAGTGTGTTTGTGTGTTTTGATTTGTTTTTTAAAAAATTTCCCCTTCCCCCAAAAAAAAAAAAATGTAGATAGTGTGTTTGTGTGTTTTGATTTGTTTTTTAAAAAATTTCCCCTTCCCAAAAAAAAAAAAATGTAGATAGTGTGTTTGTGTGTTTTGATATAAACAAAATTTAAAAAATAAAAAAAAAAATTTCCATTTTTTTTCCGCTAACGTCCGGTACAATTTCGGAAGTTTAGTGTTACTTTTAGTCTAGACCATTATAATCTAATGTTTTGTGCACAACTCCATCGTATAATTTGTGATCAATGGAAAGTGTATCAGCCTTAAGTCAAAATACATCACAGAACGTTTGGATGTATTATTTTGTGAGAATTTTACATCTACGTTTTCAAAAGAAGGATTTTAGTAGACTATGTCTCCAATTCAACCTTGTGATATTTTACCGAAAAAAGAGGATTTTTTTCCTATCGATGTGATTTTTTAAATGGAATGTGTGATTTTGAAATTTCTTAAGGAAAATATACCATAAAAAACGTGAGTGTCGTGATATTTTTAAAAGTAGGAATAAAATATTCTCTCTCTCTCTCTCTCTCCGTCGTAATGTCAATTCTCTCTGTTTCACAAACACACACACTAAGTTTCTTATACAATGATTTCGATTGAAATGATAATGGTATCTGTTCCCGTTTTTAAGATGCCTCTCCACAAATGTTGGCAGTAGTCACAATGATTATGTGAAATGTGACGTTAGTTTTGTAATTTTTTCAAAAACTTGCACCCCTTAAAATTGTAAAATGATTTTTCTTCCATAGGTAAATCGTTGGATTATATAAAATCTTGAGTTTAGTTGTTCTTGTGCATGTCAGGTATCTTAGCTTTGTTCCTATTTTGGCACTGCAATGTGTCACGAAAAAATTCTAGATCTACCGTTTTCAGAAGGAAACCAAAAAAACAAAAAAACAAACAAACAAAACAAACAAGCACATAGCTTTACGCTGTAAGAATGACTCGAGTATGACCCATTCAATTCTGCACTCTATAACCCGTCCTATTCTACACTCTCATTCTTGAGCCCAAACATGCGTTCATGAAAACTGTAACAATGTATTTTCAGTCAGTCCATTTCAGACTGTCGATAAAACAAGACGTGTTTTTACTGTTCTCCCGTCTTCGGTTTTGGGAAATGTTGTAACATTGTTTGTAGCCGCAAGGCGTGTGCAGCAAAACATAACATATCTTAAATATTTGGGAGGTATACAACAGGACCACCCTTTTTCAAGAAAGATTAATTCTATTTCCCTCCCTCTTCCCCACCCCGTAATGTAGTGACGAAGACAACAACGTCTACTACTATCAAAAACACCTTCCCACCCCTCCACCCTTTTTTGATGGTAGTAGACGTTGTTGTCTTCGTCACTACATTACGGTACCACCATGTTAAACTCCCGTATTGGCCTCAAGTGCCCCCGCCATGTTAAACTCCCGTATTGGCCTCAAGTGCCCCCCTCCATGTTAAACTCCCGTATTGGCCTCAAGTGCACCCCCTCCATGTTAAACTCTCGTAAAGGCCTATAGTGCCCCCTTTTGGCCTATTTACCCCCCGTCAACTACTTTCGTTTCTGTCCGTAAAGAAGGAAAACTACTGACAACACTAACTCGAGCGGTTCGAAATCCGGTACCTCGCCGATTCCGTACTAATTTGCTTTAACCGTCAATGCATTCTTCCACTCCAAACTTATATCAGCTTATAGGAGGAATTCCAAAGTTTTCCCCCATGTACGATATTTAAATACTTTGCTGACCATTTAACAGCCCCTTTTACGCGAAGTTTCTGTGTTGCTTCGTATTTTGTCTACCTGGATCGAGCTTAGAGGTACACACTTCCAATGTGACGCGCAGTAAATATATTACATTCGATTTTGACTGGTGGTTATTGTTTGTTTCAGTCCTGGGTCAACAGGAACTATACCAATCAGAACTAAATGCAGCCAACTCAATGCGTGACAATATGATCACATCAAATGGTTTATCAGTACTTCGAACGAAAAAGTACAAATTAGAGCCTATTATGTTTGTACAGTTCATTCATTTGTCTATATGTTTGTACAGTTCATTCATTTGTCTCTATGTTTGCTATCTTGTGTCCAAGACCGAGTGCAAAGAATTACAACTGATACATAAAAGACTGCTTTGAAAAATATGAAAATTAAATTATTGTTGTTGTTTTTTTGTAAAATAACATTGCAATTTTCATGTATCTTTATTAATTTTATTGAACATTTTTATTTTCCCACACTGAATTGAATACAATTGAATTTAATTTGAATGTGTTTAATTTCATTTTAGTTTGATTTAACTTTTTAATTGATTTAATGTAACTTTTTATACACTTTTTCTTGTTAGCCTCTGATAAGGGCCCCTGGACACATGGACTGACAAATACTTTAATTAGTAGGAAATAAAGCAAATAATGACGAAGATATAATGTCCCCTTTCCGCTTCTTGTTCATGCATAGTGTGGAGGTCGGGGGAGGGGAGGATCAGCGTAAACTTAGAAAGCAGCAATTTTAAAACATAATATATGATCAAAAAGGAAACTAACAATACTTTTCTTCAAATATATTGATCCTATTTGCTCCATGGACATCCTTCTTGCGTCAGACATGGATTTTATAGCGTCTGCGAAAATACATCAAAAACTTTATAAGGTCGGCTCAAAATAGATTAGTGCACATTTTCATTATTATTAATGTTAGCAGCTGAAATTAGGGGCGACACTCCAAGGAGCTCTGCTCTATAATTTTACTTTGCATTTGTTTTGGTTTTCTTCTTGTTTTTTTTTTTTGTTTTTTTTTTTTTTTTTGGGGGGGGGTCTTTTTCAAATTGTCATAAAATCTATAAATCATGATTGTGTTAATGTAAAAAGGCTGAAAATTGTTTCAATGTCAAGCTCAGACGCATATATGGATTCCCCCGTCTAAAAATATAGCTAGACTACAAATTATATGGTCACGTGACACTCTCAGTGTAGTCTGAGGCGGAAATTGTTAATTTATGTAGTTATGCGATGAAATAGTTTTAATGCACAGTAATGCATTCTCCTAGGAGTAAAGCAGTTTTAATCTGCTTTTGAGAGCAATAGATAAAGCAAGTCATTTGTTGTGTAATGGGGTAGTGGGGATTATTTCAACATGTTACCATAGAACGTTTACGCTCTCTCCCTCTCTCTCATTGTAGTTAGTTATATCAAGTGATCATAATTGATTTTGCAAAGTACCCCAGACACTCCTTACCGCTTGTAGCTCAGTTTCCTCTACACTGTTATATGTATGGTCGTGCAATTTCATGCGTGCATTTACATTTATTAACACCCATAAAAAGTACATTTCTTGCCCAGTTTTTGGATTATGTACTGTACAGGTGAAGCAGAATTTCTTGTTGGTTCATTCATCTCACTGACCTTCACATTTGTATTTGTATTAAGAGCGTGAAAGATGAGAAAAATCTTTCATTTTGATTGCTTTCATAAATGGAAAAAACAACAAAAACTACGCCGATCCCCCCGCCCTCCACATCATGCATGAAATATTGATTACAATGCGTACTATAGCGATGATGGTTTAGTACTCATCACGATGCATCCGTTCACGAAGTTTCACGATTTCAGACATTACAGTATTATGCAGGAGGTAAATAATCCATGTGGTCATGAGCTAAACACAAAAAACTTCTATTAAGCTACTTTTTCGAAGTTATTTAATTTTTTTTCTTCTTCTACTTTTAGTAGCAGCAGCCGTATGTAACAGCAGATTGGCATCATGTGATAAACTTACAAGCACTTCATGCCAAGATGTTTTCTGTCAAATTTGATCGAATTATGTTGAGTGGTGTTTCCGAGAGTAAGTCGTTTAATGGTTTTTCCAATTTTTAGTAATGGTGGTCACACCTGATGGCAAATCAGCATCATTTGCACACAATTAAATGGCCTTTATTTCATAAAGCTGTCAAATTTGGTCAAATTCTGTTGAGTGGTTTTTGAGAAATCATTTAAAGATTTGTTTTTTTCTATTTTAGAAATGCAGTCATATTTGATTGAAAATGGGCACCAATGTACAAAATTGAAAGCCTTCTAAGCCAGGATGTATTCTGTCAAATTTTGCCAAATTCTGTTGAGCAGTGTTGAGAAGAATTCAGTTTTAGTTGGTTTTGTTTCTTCTATTTTAGCAATATTTGTATTAACAGTAATTTGATGGCAGATTGGCGTCATTTGTGCAAATTTGAAAGCCATCTATGCTAGGATGCTTTCTGTCAAATTTAGTCAATTTCTGTTGAGACGTTTTGAGGAGTTCTTTAAAGATTTTTCTATTTTAAGTAATGGCAGCCATATTTGATGGTCGATCAATATCATTTGAACAAATCTGAAAGACCTTCATGCCGGGATGTTTTCTGTCAAATTTGGTCAAATTCTGTTAAGTGTTGTTTAAAAGAAATTGTTTAAAAGACTTTCTTTTTGTATTGACGGTGGCCATATTGAATGACGTATCAGCAACACTGATACAAAACGCTCCATGCAAAATTAAGTACAAACTGCTCAAGCAATTTTTAGAAGCTGTTAATAGCAATCGTGAATAGATTATGTATGACAGATGGAATACCATACTATAGGCTCACATGACCTTAATGGGCCAAAATGAGCTAAAAACACCCCCAAACATACGACAATAATAACAACAACAGCAGCAATAGCAACAACAACAACTACTACTATTCCACACGGGCACTTTAACTCCCCTTCTTCTACATTTATTCTAAACTTAAATATCAAAGTACTGAGAATACTGATGGATTGGATGGATAGGGTAATATGGTACTATACATTAAACAGGATCAAAGGGATGAACATAAATTGTGAGATATTGATAATCATGTTTCTTTTTATGGTCATAAGCAAATACCAATATCCCTCTAAAAACATATCTGAATTTTAAATGTTCAAGTCTTTTCTCTTTATCTCTAAAAAAAGAATTGATTAAGAAATTCATATAACATTTATATAAAAGATATTTAAGCAATTATTTTTTATAATCACTTTCTACTTTAATGATTTAATGCACAGTGTCAAACTACATCAAGGGATGCAATCGCTTGCACTCAAATCATTTCCATCTGTGATTAAATTTTGAGTTATGTCTCCTTACATAGCTAGACTCACTTTTCAAAGTCAATATTAACAAATACTGTATGGGGGGAAAAGCCTTTTTTAAGAATACAAACGACTCTTTGTAACAGAGTGTATACAGCATGCAAGAGGCTTGAGAAAGATAAATCCCTCCAAACCAATAAAAAAGTAGGGGAGTCAATCAACCACATTCTCATCATTGTTGTCATCACCATCCCAATTTCTGTAATATACAACCAGATGCTACATGGTTTTATTCAATACGGCTTCACGATGACATCTATAAATACTGTCATAACTCCTATCACTGACATGAAGCATGTTCATTTATTACAGATAATTTTGCACTATCATGTTCATTACAGTAAATTACAGTGCACCACCTTGCAGACCACTGTACACTATCATGTTCATTATAGTAAACTATAATGCACTTCCTTGTTCACCATTATGCACTAAAATGAACTATGAGGGTCATTTGTGGCAAGAACTGGCACTTTTTTGATTTTTGCATTAGTTAAATTTCTTTCACATCAATTTTTCAGATGTTTCTCTGTGCTTTCTGTCAATAAATATGAAGTATAACATTTTCAAACAATTTACAAAAACTGACGTTACAGCGATGACAAATTACTTGATGTGATCTTACCTATCATGACAAGATGAATATGTTGCAACAAAATTAAACATAACGTGGTTGAAAATATCAGAATTTGTGCACAATGAAGTTTTTGATTTTTATATTTGGCTTTTTTATGGGCAATTATTTTGGGATTTGCTTTGTTAAGTTCTTGTGGTCACTCTAATGAATAGACCTGACATACTGCAATCATTGTTCATGGGATACCAAACAGGAACTTCTATTGTTATTTTAAATAGCTATTCACAAACAGTATGTGTAGTACCCTTTCACACAAATAAACTAGAATTAGGTCAATGGCAATTCATTGCATATCCCTGAATTCCCTGCTTTGTCCCACCAATCCCAAAAATCTGTGCCCCTAGGATAAAGTCCCTTAGAAAGTCCCTTAGGGGTAAGAATAGACATAGGGGCCAATTTTAACTGAATTTCTGCATTCATTTTTTCCTGCCAATCAAAAATGTCTTAACACAGAGATTGGCAACACCTCAACCAGTTTTGCACTATCGCATGGCAGCTTTTTCATATGCAAATGAGACAGCAGATGAGGTAAGTGCCTGTGTATGCTTGCGCAGTGGCTGACAAGTCAGGGATGTAAACATCCACTGACTGGTGATGACATATCAACTGGTTCTTTAATAGCAATAATTTTGATAGCCATGAGTTTTTATAAGTCACAAACTTATGATAAGGGCATTTTGACAATAATGTCAAGCCAGTTGATAAAGGTTTTTTGGATACATTGCAGAACAGTTCCACACATCTGCATCAAATATTTCATTATCATCAGACTGAGAAGTGATGTTTCATAAATATCATGTCAAGCATTCAAACAAAAAGCTCCATATGGAATGTGTTAAGCTTTTTATCTGAGTGTAGTGCTCACGAGAAAGGGCTGGTGTTATAATGAAGTGCTCTGCTCCTGGTTTGTTTGGGAGGTTTTGTGCTGTCTACCGAAAAAAAGATGACAGTAAAAAAATGCCTATCTAGAAGTAAATAAATCTATGATTTTAAACAAGAATTCCTTGAAGGGAATGATGCACTACTAGCTGAAAAGAATTTCCAGGAATTCAAGACAAGACCATTTCTTCCTTTTAACTGCCGAGTGTTGAAACCATCTTTGATATTATTCAGCAACAACAAGATTTTGAAATTAGCTGCTGTGGTGGACATAGTGGATGTCAACTTAGCACCATTTTCATTTCGGACTAAAAAGGCATCATAAGAAGTCTTCTGGTGGAAATCCCATGTTGATATGACTTTCCATTTTGGAGGAGCAACAATAACAAGATTTTCAAAATTGATGCCATGATGGCCATATTCGATATCAGATAGGCACCATTTCTATTTAGTACCAACTAGACCTCATAATTAGTCTTTTGGAGAAAACACAATGTCGATATGACCAACCATCTAGGAGAAGTAGTGATAACAAGATTTTCAAGATGGCTATTGTGGCAGTCATATTAGAAGTCAGATCTGCACCATTTTCATTTCTGACCAACTAGACATTATACTAAGTTTTTCAGTGAAAACCCCATGCTGATATGACCATTCATTCAGGAGAAATAGTGATAACAAGATTTCCAAGATGGCCACTGTGGCAGGCATACTGAATGTCTGAATGGCACCATTAGGACCAACTAGACATCATATGAAGTTGTTTAGTACATGTAAAAACCCTATGCTGATACGACCATACATTCTGGAGCAGTAGGGATAACAATATTTTCAAATGGCTGCTGTTGTGGCTATATTGGACATCTGATCGAGATGATTTACATTTACGACCAACAATACATTATAACAAGTCTTCTGGTGAAAACGCCATGGCAATATTACTTTTCATTCAGGAGGATTAGCAATAACAACATTTTCAAGATGGCCACTGTGGCAGCCATATCGGACATCAGATCAGCACCAATGTCATTTAGGACCAACTAGACATCATGTGAAGTCTTCTGGTGAAAACCACATGGCAATATGACTTTCCTTTCAGGAGGATTAGCAATAACAAGATTTTCAAGATGGCCACTGTGGCAACAAGATTAAAGAGGAAGAGTAATAGGATTTTCAAGATTGCTGCTGTGGTGGCCATATTGGACATCAGACCAGCACCATTTTCATTTATGACCAGCAAGACATCATAAGAAGTCTTTTAGTGAAAACCCCATGTTGATATGACCATCCATTCAGGAGAAGTAGTAATAACAAGATTTTCAAGATGGCCACTGTGGCAGCCATATTGGATGTCCGAGCTAAACCCATTTAATTTATGACCAACTACACAATGGGTTGAATGGTTGTAAAGTTTCATGGCAATCCTCCAAGTAGTTTAGGAGCAGTAGTGATAACAAACTTGTGCTAATGGACGGATGGACAACAAATGACGCAGAACAGACTATCTATCCCATAAGCTCTTCTGGTCTATGACCAGTAGCTAAAAAATTAGGAAGCATCCGTGACTTTAAAAAGAAATAAAACTAAGATTAAAAAAAGTGTTTTCTGACTGTGTCTCTAAAAGTGTATGCATGATTTTACCATTCAAAATGTCTCAAAAGGAACACAAGTCCCTCTAAGGGACTGATGCTCTAATAGGTGGAAAGAATTTCCAGGAATTCAAGGTAAGACCATTTCTTCCTTTTAACTACCAAGTGTTGAAACTATCTGATATTCTTCAGTGAGAACAAGATTTTCAAATTAGCTGCTGTGGTGGCCATACTGGATGTCAGATTAGTGCCATTTTCATTTAGGACCAAGCAGACATCATTAGGAGTCTTTTGGTGAAAACACTATGTCAATATGACCATCCATTCAGGGGAAGCAGCAACAGCAATATTTTCAAGACAGCCATTTTGGACCAACTAGACACCATAATAACTCGTCTGATGCAAACCCCATGTCAAAATAACTTTCCACGTAAGAGGAGTACCGATAACAAGATCTTCAAGATGGCCACCATCATGACCATATTGGACATAAGATCAGCACCATTTTAATTTAGGACCAACAAGACATTATAAGAAGTTTTCTGGTGAAAACCCCTTGTTGATATGACTTTCCCTTTTAGACGAGTAACAATAATGACATTTTCAAGATGGCCACCATGGTGACCATACTGGATATCAGATGCGCACCATTTCCTTTTAGGACCAACTACATTATAAGAAGTCTTCTGGTGAAAGCACAATGTTGATATGACCAGCTATCACGGAGGTCAGATTGGCACCATTTTCATTTATGACTAACTAGATATCATTAAGAAGTCTTTCAGTGAAAACCCCATACTGATATGATCATTCATTCAGGAGAAGTACTGATAACAAGATTTTCAAGATACTGGATGTTGGAGCAGCACCATTTTCATTTAGGATGAATTAGACATCATAAGAAGTCTTTTAGTAAAAACCCTATATTGATATGACCATCTATTCAGGACAAGTAGCGGTAACAAGATTCTATACATGGCAGCAGTGGCAGCTATATTGGATGAGTGAGCAGCATCATCTTCATTAGGACCAATTAGACATCATAAGAAGTCTTTTGGTGATAATCCCATGTCAATATGACCATTTGTTCAGGAGAAGTAGCAATAACAAGATTTTCAAGATAGCTGCTGTGGTGGCCATATTGGATACTAGATCAGCACAATTTTCATTTAAGACCAACTAGATATCGTAAGAAGTCTTTCAGTGAAAACCTCATGTTGATGTAACCATCCATTCAGAAGGAGTAGTGATAACAAGATTTACAAGATGGATGCTGTGGTGGCCATATTAGACTTCAGATTGGCACCATTTTTATTTAGAACCAACTAGACATCATAAGAAGTCTTTTGGTGAAAACTCCATGTCAGTAAGAACTTTCTGTTCAGGAGTAGTGATAACAAGATTTTAAAGATGGCTGCCATGGTGGCCATATTGAACATTATATATGCACTATTTTCATTTTGCACAAACTAGACATCACAAGAATTCTTTCAGTGAAACCCCATGTTGATATGACCATCAATTCAGGAGGAGTATCAATAAGATTTTCAAGATGACCGCTGTGGCAGCAATATTAGACATCAGATCAGCACCATTTTCATTTAGGACCAATTAGCCTTCATAAGAAATCTTCTGGTGAAAACCTAATGTCAATAGGACTTTATGTTCAGAAGGAGTAGGAATAGCAAGTTTTTCAAGACGGCTGCTTTTATCAGTCATATTGGATGTCAGATTGACACCATTTTTATTTAGAACCAACTAAACATCATAAGAAGTCTCTTAGAGAAAACTCCATATTGATATGACCATCCATTCAGGATTAGTAGCGATAAAATGATTTTCAAGATGGCTGCTGTAACAGCCATATTGGATGTCTGAGCAGCACCATTTTTATTTAGAATCAACTAGATCATGGGATGAATGTGCGTGTAAAGTTGCATAGTAATCCTCCAAGTAGTTTAGGAGAAATGGCAATAAAAATCTTGTGCTAACAGACGGATGGACGACAGATGAAAGACAATCACATAAGCTCTTCTAGTCTATGATAAGTAGAGCTAATAATAAAACCAGAAATTTTCATAGTTTGCAGAAACTGCATTTATGTCCTAAATGAAACAAAATCAAACTCAATGAATCAATGATGAAGATATACATGAATCAGAACATTTCAAATATTGAGAGAGTAGAGACTGTAATAAAGTTTTTTATGGTAAAGTTTTACCCTGGATACTGCCATTCCATTTGAAATTAGTGGGTTTTTTTTAATGTTCTGCAGCCGACAGAAATATTCATTCTCTCAGTTTTTAAATGATATAAAATATGACTTAATTGCATAAAAAATGAGGAAATGCATAAAACAGATCAACTGATTTATATCCAACAGTTGTGTCAGAAAGTAAATTGGAGTTATTTCAAAGATAACATATTTGCTCATGTTTAAACCCTAAATACTGTCCTGACATTTCAAATCAGCTTTTTCAAATGTTGTGCAGTCTGTTAAAGAGAACATGAAGAAACGCATGAAATAGAGCAAATGGTATGTATTGTGACTGCAAATCAGATAAAGTTATTTCAAAGACAGAATTTTATGTTCATGATTAGACACCAGATAATGCCTTTAAAACTTATTCAGCTTTTAAATGACACTAAATATAACTTAATTTAATGGAACATGAAGAAATATGGCAATTGGTATGCATTTGAAAGTTGCGATGGAAAAGTGGTTCAAGTTTAGTCAAAGACATAATTTTATGTTCATCTTTCTCACAAAATTAATAAAACCATACAAATGATACCCTTTTTATTTCTGTATGAGATATCAATGATATATCCCAGAGGTATCACAATAAGATCAAACCATATTTCAAGATGCAATATGAAGAACGAGTGTTCTTGTGGCAGACTCACAATATGGCTGTCCCATTCAGCTCGCACTTAATCATATAATGCCACATTATGTCAACGAGAGCCTTTGATCTGTCAATTAGTTGTTAATCTCTGTGTTATAGATGTCTCTGTGCTGAGTAAGTGTATATATGGTTATACAGTGATATTCCAACAGTTTCTGAGTTATGACTTAGTGGTTAAGTTGCTGAAGGCAGAGATAGATCCTGGGACAAATTTGTTAACTGCATGTATAAATTTGTCTTTTCATGACTCCAGTAAGTATATATATATATATAAATATATGATCATTGGGTGGGGATCTCATAAGCTTTGATGGTATGACCCATGGGATAAAGTCCCTGGGGGTAAAAATAGACCCAGGGGCAAAAGTCAGTTGAATATCTGAATTAGTCTTTTCATGCCCTATAACTGTATATGTAGTTACAGGATGGGGATTTGAATCCAAGGGCCATACCTGTATGACCTAGAGGCCTCATTTGAACCCCCTATCAGATATGTATTGACACATAGGCTGGTGATCACACACATTAATTTTCAGACATGTAAGTCTCATAATTTGGGAGTTTCTGAAAATGTATGCAAAGCCACCCCAGCCCCTAGTCCCACGCCCAGGCTAGATTAAAAATTCTAAAAACTGTTGTACAGATCACATCGCAAGGTTTGAAGTCTTTATCTTGAACCATGTAAGAGGAGCTGCATTACATCACAAATGTTTGCAGGCACAAATTCATGCTTGTAGGCACAAATGCATGCTTGTAGGCACAAATGCATGCTTGTAGGCACAAATTCATGCTTGCTGGCACAAATTCATGCTTGCAGGCACAAATTCATGCTTGTAGGCACAAATGCATGCTTGCAGGCACAAATTCATGCTTGTAGGCACAAATGCATGCTTGTAGGCATAAATTCATGCTTGCAGGCACAAATTCATGCTTGCTGGCACAAGTTCATGCTTGTAGGCACCAATGCATGCTTGCAGGTACCAACTCATGCTTGCAGGCACAAATTCATGCTTGCAGGCACAAATGCATAAAAATTCATGCTTGCAGGCACAAAAGCATGCATGCAGGCACAAATTCATGCACTCATGCACTGATGAATGGTATTACATAATCCTGCTTTTTCTCTGAGAGTGTGGCAATAAAAAGCCCCATGTTGAATAATTTTTGTGGAATTTACTGTGAGAGGTGTGATTATGATGAATAAGTAGTTAAAGATCAACATGGAGAACATAAATCCACCTTTATATTGGCTTCTGAGTAAAATGCAGCTTTATATGATTGAAAAAGCAAAATAACAGATGAAAAGTATATATTTACATGGATAAAAAGGATCTCACAAGATGTGCATACTAATTAAATCATTTTGTCACTTAAAATATGATAAATGGCTCATAATGAAATATACTGGCTTATAATATATTTGCATGTATAGACATTTCACTAAAAGTGAAGCAAATTACTTGAAACTAGGATCTGAACAATTATATATGCAATCTATCCCTTAAATACTTGAAAATGGAATTTTAACAATTATACATGCAATCTACCCCTTAAATTTGACTAGAAGTATAGCAATCTTGGTAAATGGTCTTGAACTGAAGTTATTGTGCAAAAACCATTATTTTTTTCTTAGACTTGCTATAACTATGACCTCTGACCTTTAAACATCAGAATCTAAATGATTCTTTCTTACCCTAACTGTGATCTTGACATTTTACCCACAAATTAATAGGCTTCTTTCTTACCCAGCGTGCAAGTTATCAACAAACTTTAGTGAAGGTAAATGGTCAAAAACTAAAACTGTTGTGCAGAAACCATTTTCTTCTTTCAGTTACAACGACCTTGACCGTTGACCTTTATTACCCTGAAATCAATAGGCTTCTTCCTTGATCCAAGTGCAAACTATTCACAAAGTTTGGTCCAGGTCCATGATGTTTAACCAATGTTATTGTGCAGAAACCATTTTTCTTCTTTCAGTTACAATAACTTTGACCTTTGACCTTTTGACCCCAAAATAAATAGGTATATTCCTAACCCCAAGTGTGCTCTATCCACAAAGTTTAGTTCAGGTCAGTGATGTAAAGTTAATGTAACTATTCAGAAATCAGTTTACTTCTTTTGGTCACAGTGACAGAGACCTTTGACCTTTTGACCCAAAATCGATACACTTCTTCCAAACTCCAAGTGCAAGCTAACCATAAAGTGTGGTTCAGGTCTTTGATGTAAAACTAATGTAACTGTACAGAAACATTTTCGTCTTTCAGTTACAGTGGCATTGTCAATTGACCCCAATATCAATAGGCTTCTTCACTACCACAAGTGCAAGCCATTCACAAGGTTTGGTAACAGTTCATGGTGCAGAACTCAACTTTTTGTGCAGAAACAAACTCAGTAATGGACAGAAGGACAGATGTATGGATGAACATCATAACAAATAATGCTCTGCCTTATGGCAAGCATATAGAAAAATGACTGAATTGCTCTTAAGAGAGTAAAGAAGCTTGAATATAAGAAAAAGTATGATTACTTGGATAACACAGTAAATACATGTACACATGGACAACACAGTAAATATATGTACACATGGATAACACAGTAAATACATGTACATATATAACAGTTTTCACAAAGGATAATAAATTTCTCATCAAAAAAGTAAACTGAACCATAAGGTTGACAAACCCAAATGGAAGCAAATCATGTTAATCTGAAACATGTCATTTCAACATTTCATTATTATCACAGATAATGGGATTGTATTTTAAAGATATTAACATGTACACTCAGACATTGAAGTAAATTCTGAATCAAAAACATCTGATATAATTACTGTTTATACTCGCGTATAACCCGGGTCCAAAATGCAAACAACATAGACCCTTATCTGCTATCGCGTAATACGCCGGCAGATCAGGGTCTATGTTGTTTGTTCTACTGATTAGTCCTAACAAACTGCATAGATCCAGATCTGCTGGCGCATTATGCGAGGCAGATCTGGGTCTATGCAGTTTGCAGTTGGTATTGGCTTATATGTGAGTATATATGGTAAGACTTGTGATAAAAGGTTTAACAATCCTGCCTTGATCAAATTTAAAATAACATTGAAACAACAGTCTTCAAAGCAATTTGTCTTTGAGAAAAAAGACACATATGATCAAATATTAGTGAAAAAATTTCAGCATTCATTTTTTACATCTCCGTAACAGTGTTAAATAACCCTTCCTCGAGACAAAAGCAACAGAATGCTTTAAACAGAACCTACTTTGACAGGCACCTCCCTTAAGCAAAAACCTCTCATATCCATCCAGGGTATGATGTTCTGTTTTCTTCACTAACCCAGTCCATGCTGTTCTGGGTTTTTCACACAGTATGTAACTGGAGATTCCAGTCGTTGCTGTTCTGGGGTTCTCACACAGTATGTAACTGGAGATCACAGTCGTTGCTGTTCTAGGTTTTTCACACAGTATATAGCTGGAGATTCCAGTCCTTGCTGTTCTGGATTTTTCACACATTATGTAACTGGAGATCCCAGTCCTTGCTGTTCTAGGTTTTTCACACATTATTTTGAGTAAATACAGTCAGAGGTCATGCCAACCATTTTGCCCCTGAAAGAATGCATGAAAAATGTTGCATACAATGTCCCTGAGTTTGCATCACCATAAAAGGATTATCAGTAATCCAAACAGTGTAATGGCTTTTGTAGGTTTTCACTTAAACATGGTCAAAATATACCTCTTCCAGCAATAAAATGAAATGAAAATTTCTAAAGATCTTGCATCTAGTTGAATTTTGACAGCTCCTCAAATAAGAGTAAAACAGAATATTTAGCATACACGAGAAAGCAACTGCTTCCTTTAGTTTATATTCATGCACATGTTGCTTATGACTGTCTGCCTCCTGAACTCTATTCATTCTCAAAAACTGAATCTGGCTAGGTAAAATTTGTGAGCAAGTCTAATGCAGGGGGTCAAAATCTAGATAAACACTGGATTGATGTGTAATACTTACCATAAGAGCTGCACATATCGTAATAATATTTACTCTTTGTCCACACAAATGCATAAGAATTTAAGAATAATTTTTGCATTATTCATTTTTATATTGTTCCATGCAACCTTGCCGAGGATTATTGGGAATTACAATGAACATACCTATGCAAAATTTTAATGGAACTAGCCAAATGGTTACATTCCAGTTCTGATGTTTTACATTGCATGGACATAAGGTTGATCTTTTTCCATCTACTAGATTGGTCATTTTACATCCAGAATGCAATGTAACCTATGGCAAATATACAGTAGTAAGACTTAATTTTTAAAATAAGAGCGAGAGAATCATAGCCTATGATAAAAAAAGAATCGTGATTTGCTTCTGGGATTAATTTTGCTTATGATCCAATTACAGTTACATCCTTTGATGGAAAAATAATGATTACATTTTATAAATGCATCACTAGATCACAAAATGATTCTTATGAAATGATTAACATGTACAGAAATAATTCCAAAAGAAAATAAAAAAAGCAAGTATACTTAGGTACCTGTACAGAAATAATTTCAAATAAAATAAAAAATGTAAGTACACTAAAACAATACATTATTCAATTAAAAAATCCTATTACAAAGAACACTAAAAGCTTTGCGCTGTTTTTATGACCCATCATATTATATTTGCTTTTCCCAAAGTTTGCAAGTAAGTCAAACTGGGATCAAAGCAATTTAAAGACACATGCAGCTAAAAACAAAAAATAGCACCATGATGGCAGGCAAGTAATACTTTTTATAAAAAGAAAACAAAAAAGTAAAATGAAACAAAATGAAATTGAAAGATCAATAATTTGAAATTAATACTATCTGACTAAATAACTGAACATACAAAAATTATCAAATAGTGTGGAAACTGTTAAAAAGATGAACCTCATTTTTTATAAGATTCATTAAGTTATGAAGTTTGAATATCATTTACACACTGCATGAATGGCTATAGAATAGCAATGTGCCGTTCTTGCAAAGTGTGCAATATCATTTACACACTGCATGAATGGCTATAGAATAGCAAGGGCCATTCATGCAAAGTGTGCAATCAATTTTCAAGCTCCATGACTTTATGAATCCTATGAAGTTCAATTCTTATAATTACAAATAGTTATAAAAATACTGACTATCATGAAATAAATAACAGAGCTATATTTTACCATTGTATACAAATATTTTCAAAGCATATATAAAGGGCACATGAATACATTAAGCAGATCCTTTTTGATGTTATGAACTAATAACTCCTGGTTTTTCTGCATCATTTAATGCAATGTTAACCAATCTAAATTCCTGTTACAAAGGCTTGGTAAATGTTTTTATTTATTTTAACATGAACTTAGACTGAACTAATTTTGGGCTCTTGTATTACTGTACCAATATGTAGGAAGTATCATGTAGAATGTAAAGTAAATTTCTTTACAAGCAAACGAACATAACAACATATATTGTAAAGAATTAATTAGTCTGTTTAATCAATTCATTCCATACTTGTTTAAGTAGCAATTTACATATACTTAATTTTCGTACAATTTCAGTTTCAAATATGATGACCTTGTCTTAAACAGTGTTGCACCTAGAGTGCTGAATCAGGGGTTTCCCACAACTTTTTGTCCTATGTTTCCCAATCTTGACCCCTGTGTGCCTATTGGGCATGCTTGTTTTTATCAGGAAGACAATAAAACAATATGCCTACTACTTTTCTTTAGCACATGTTCGTCCACATCTATGTCTAGCACCAGCATTGGCCAGAGTCGTTAAATGGGATTAAAACTGTAAGATGGCAATTAATATCCATTTTAAAACAACATATTTGACAAATCAAAACATTAAAGGTTTGCAGCAGTCTGCCAAGTTGCAATGCAAAGTCTTTGTTGGCCACTAGTGTAACGTAACAGTGGCGAGGATTAAATTGACTCTGAGGTTGTTTAACTTTGACAAAGTTAAGGTGGAAAACTGTTCAAGCAAATAAGACTAATGTTTATAGCACTTCTAGTGCATTAAGTACTACATGTATCTACTATTGTCCTTTGTCCTTTTAAAATATTTTGTTTCCCCTACCCTTGGTATCCTAGGTGCAACAATGTTTAAAGGAAAACAAACTCAAATTTTCATTTGTTCCTTTAATAATACATTTAGTGAATAGAAATATATCCCATATGCACTCACTCATAAGTCAGGTCCAGCTGCAAACAACACAGACCCTGATTTGCCATCATAAAATTGCACAAGCAGATCTGGGTCTATGTTGCTTGTTCTACTGATTACTCCTAACAAACTGCTCAGACCCAGATCTGCTGGCACATTATGTGCTGGCAGATCTGGGTCTATGCAGTTTGCAGTTGGACTCGACTTGTAAGCAGTACATGTACATATGGTAGCACAACTTTATTCAAATTTGCTCTGCCATTTTAATGATATGGTTGATAAATATTAAACATTAACATCTATATTATGGGCACTGAGAGTGGCCATGATGGATAGAGTTGTGATGTCACAAAAATCAAATCTGGTCGGTCACCAATACGGTTTTGGGGGAGGTTTTTCGTTTTTGTGGGGCTTAACATGGCAGCCAGGATATTTGGTGGAGGAAGAACTCAGAAAGAACCAGTGACCCACAGGAAGCTACTGGCAAGCTCTCTCATATACCCACGTTGGTTGAGCCGAGACCTGAACTCACGCAGACAAAGGTGAGATGTATGAGTGACCTGTAAAGGCGAATGCCTTAGACCACTCAGCCAGCAGGGGCCCCTTCTATCACCAATAAATTGGTATACAGATTTGCTGTTACAATACAGTTACTTTTGGAACTGCTGACAACAAAAATCACAAAGAAGAATGATGTTAAACTATTTAGTAAATAATAAAAATGAATTCAGATTATGGAGATAACATCAAAACAATTTATAAAACTGTCAAATTTGTGCAGCCTACACCAGGAACCTACTGCTTTTCACTGATGGCATTGAAAGTATTACTGATTCACTACGTAAACTTAAATTATTATTAAGATACTGCTAAGACATGTACTTTAAATATGAAATCAAGTTATATCCAAATTATCCCAAAACTCACTCAACTCTACCAAAACTTCAAGTCACTTTCAAACAACTGACAACTTGTCTCATACCCGGAATGGAATAAGAAACATCAAGGTTTGGACTAATATTGGTTTGATATGTGAAGAGCTTACAAATACGGTGACATCCTATGCATTGGAAAATCACTAATAAGAGAAAAAAGTGAGAAATCATCCCTTGCAAGAGAGTTCAAATGCTCAACTCTGATGAAGACAGAATTTTTGACACATTTTACATTTAATAAAACTGGTTTGTCAAAAGCAGTTTGTTTTCCTTTAAAAGGCTGAAACTATTTATGGAAAATAATTAATTTGTGCTAATAGATAAATACAAATCCTTTTATGTGTTAACTTACTTACACTAGTTATACCGAACTAAAAAAGGCTGTAAAGGTTGATTATTTAATTACTAGGATGATTTGATTTCATGTTTCAATCAATTTCTAAACTACAGTTACACAATATATATTAAAAATTTACTATCTTGTAAAACAACAAAATTGACATATTTATTTACAGCAAAAAATGCATAAAACATATACTGGGACTATAACATTACAATCAAAGAGGCAATGCAATATTTATACAAAAGTATAGCGTTGTCACACTTACAAGAAATTGTAGGCATTTACATGTCTTTCAAGAAACAAAACGATTTCGTTTAAATGTGATCTTACATTGTTGTCACACTTACAAGAAATTGTAGGCATTTACATGTCTTTCAAGAAACAAAACAATTTCATTTAAATGTGATCTTACATTGTTGTCACACTTACAAGAAATTGTAGGCATTTACATGTCTTTCAAGAAACAAAACGATTTCATTTAAATGTGATCTTACATTGTTGTCACACTTACAAGAAATTGTAGGCATTTACATGTCTTTCAAGAAACAAAACGATTTCATTTAAATATGATCTTACATTGTTGTCACTGATGTTTAAAAAAAATGATACCTGTTGCTAAGTTATACAAGTATTTTGTTAAAAAAGAGTCGAAGTTTGTTACATTTTACCCATAAGTTTGACAGACATCAGTGACATACAGAACCAGCTGAATGACTTCAGTTTAATAAACATTACAGCACTAGTCTTTACTTGATACTCAGGCAACTGCCACATAAGCACCTTACCAATGCAATTATTTTGATAAGAACACAAAATTTCTCTGTATCCAAAACTAACTGCTACTCAAGATTTCAAATTTACTAATCCAATTTCTCCATTGGCATGTATATACATACTACCGTGTATACTCATGTATAAGCCGTGTCCTAATGCAAACAACATAGACCCTGATCTGCTGTCACATAATGCACCGCAGATCAGGGTCTATGTTGTTTGTTCTACTGATTGGTCCAAACAAAATGCATTGTCCCAGATCTGCCGGCGCATTATGTGATAGCAGATCTGGGTCCATGCAGTTTGCAGTTAGTATTAGCTTGTACGCGAGTATATATGGTACATGGCACAAGTACACTTGATGCCAGCTAATTCAAGAATAGCAGCTACAGTGTTATATGTGGCACTCACTCAGTACCCGCACAGGGTCATTTCAAAACACATTAGTAAATGAGTTCTTAGAAAAAATTGATGCTCTAATGCCCAAAAGGAGTTTCCTGGAATCCCAGATAAGTCCATTTCTTCTTTTTAACTGATGAGTGTTGAAACCATCTCAGATGTTCTTGAGCGATAACAAGATTTTCAAACTGGACACTGTGGTGGCCATATTGGATGTAAAATTGGCACCATTTTCATTTAGAACCAAATAAACATTATTAGAAGTTTTTGGGTGAAAACCCCATCTCAGTAAAACCATCCATTCAAGAGGAGTAGCAATAGCCAGGCTTTTAATATGGCCATCACAGCAGCCATATTGGATGTAAGATTGGCACAATTTTCATTTGGGACCAACATATATCACAAGAAGTCTTCTAGTGAAAACCCCAGGTCAATAAAACCATCCATTCTGGAGCAGCAACAGGATTTTTTAAGATGGTCAGTATTTTAGTCTATTGTGGAAATTCCAATGTCCACCCCCTCCATTTGAAAAATATATGGTAATTTAAAATAATACAGATTTAATGACAATATAAAGGTAGGAATTGAAAATATGATGTGCAATTTTTGTGCATATGGTTGATTTTTCAGCACAAGTTTTTGGAATTAGCGCAAATCCTGCAATGGTGTGTCCTAGAACAGACCCTGAGGAAAGTGTAAACTGATTTTAAAATATGTCAGCAGGATCAGGAGTAGACCTCTCTGAACTATGTGGATCAATATTTTCAATATTGCATGTGTTTACAGATTCTAGAATATACCTGTAAAATAAAGTGCAGTCAAAATGATGAGGGTAATTTTTTATATTTTGGTTTTTATGGCTCTTTTAACACATTATTGGATATATTATGCCAAGGAAATGGGAGCTAAATACCTTGCCCAAAGACACACCAAGGCAGCTCACCTGGGCAGGTATTAAACCCATGACACCCCCCCCCATGCTCCACCAACTGAGCTACTATGGCTGCCTGTAGTCAGAATGAATAGTATTTTTAAATGCTTCATTTTCAATTAAAAAGCAAGGAAAAATCTTCATTTTAAAGGTTTAAAGGATAACATTTGCCTCTTGCAAAGCCACCCATGATGCACTGAAAAGGTGGCCTTGGAAAAGAGGTGGCCTCTCATTAGAGTGAGAGAAAAAAAAAACAATATAACTATACTATTAATGTTAATGCTGGGCAAGATGGCCTTTGATCAGGAGGGTTCTCTCGCTTGAGAGGGGGCCTCTCAAGTTGGAGACCACTGTACTGGTATACACAAAGTGTACATTATGGTGATATAGAACAAAATAAAACAATAGCTCATGTTGGCCAGGTACACGTAAATGTTCATTTATGGTTAATAACACAAGTGATTGGACAGCACGAAAACTTATGTTTGCTTAGGAAAGGTGGTATACTGGTAAACAAAGGTGGTAATTCAAGCAAGATTATCTATCTATCTAATATATTCACAGAAACAAACAAGACATGCAAAAAAAACACACAAAAAAGCATTTAACTTACAAAGCTTTAAATGAATTATTTCTAATGGAAGTATTGTTTGAAAAATGTAGATATCACACCTTACTGGCTTGAACTCAGATGATAAAATGACAATCCTGTTGGTATTGTCCTACAAAAGGAGGTGCATGAGCATATTTTACCCTCGCACATGACCAGATTGGTAAAATGTGTAATATAAAATGTGTAACCCGTAGATAATATACCAGATAATTCATTGTATCTGTAATAAAAACAACAACAATAATAATATCAACAAGAACAAAAAACAGTTGTAATTATAGGCAATTGAATGAATAATGAGCTAAATGAATTATTTAATTCAAAAATATGCATTCAAAACTGATAATGATTTTTATCATTGGAGCTCAAACCAAAAATGTGCAATATCTACATTTTTCAGTTTTGTAACTGCCTTCAGAAAAGACTCAGTGAAAGTGCTTAGGTTAGTAAAAACTAGTTTTGCACTGGTTTTTTTTTACATGGATACCGTATATACTTGGTTATAAGTTAAATCCAACTGCAAAATGCACAGACCCAGATCTGTCATTGCATAATGCGCTGGCAGATCTGGGTCTATGCAGTTTGTAAGAAGGGATCACTAGAACAAACAACACAGACCCTGATCTGGTGATCTTATAAGCAAGTACTTATGGTACTTATCAATGCCTGACATGATCCCTTGCTGTAACAAAAGAATCTTATTGCCAAATTGGCATAACCGATTTACCAAATTGTAAATAGTTCAAAGTGTACAGTTTTCTGTTCAAAGTATAGTTTTCTGTTCAAAGTGTACAGTTTTCTGTTCAAAGTATAGTTTTCTGTTCAAAGTGTTCAGTTTTCTGTTCAAAGTATAGTTTTCTGTTCAAAGTGTACAGTTTTCTGTTCAGTTTTCTGTTCAAAGTGTACAGTTTTCTGCTTTTTTCTTAATATATCAGTTTTAGATTGTTTGACTTTGGTTTCACCATAACAAAACAGCATGTAAATACTTATTTTTGGTTATGTCTATGTGTTTGTAATTGTTCTTTGTTTGCATCATCTGCCTTGTAAAACGAATCCACAGATCTTGAAAGTGCCTGGCCAGTTTCCCTGACTTCCCTGACTTTCTGCACCTTTTGTCATATTTATTTCATGCATAATTTTTCCATAACAAAAACAATTTCCCAAAGATCCAGTGCACTTTTATAGATTATCTGCTATAATAATTTGTAATTAGTGTAAGTGTATATGTATAAAACACACACACACATATATACATGCACACACAAACACATAAACATAATTTTTTTTCTTCTCATTAAATAATTTGGTACAAATAATATGTACAGCATGATGTCATTCATATACTGATATGCAATTCCTCAAAGAAACGGACATTAAATTTGCAATAATTACAAAAATGTAAATAACATTTCATTCATACTGACAGAGGAAAAGGAAGTATAGAATATTTTTTAAAAAAGATTAAAACTACTTGCTTTAAAGGTCTATCACATTGATGTTAAAACTTGTTTATCCAAAGCTAATGTTATTTATGCACAAGACACCTATGTAAAACGTGACTCAATTATTAACCTTATTTTTTGCAAAGCAAAGAGTACCACATACTCTCTCCATTGCAATTTCACTCTCATCTAACTTTAAAGACTTTCATGCTATATAAAAGAAGACTTTACATGTTTACGATATCAGTGTTCCAGCTAGAATCTGGAAGGGAAGGGTGCCAATCCTCCTCAAGGGCACAAAACATGTCAAATTCTGCTAACATGGATCAGCTATAAATAATTTCCAATTAAAAAATATATCATATACATTAACTGCTTTTAATTAACTTTATTAAATGTAGCTATCAAAAAAAATCTTAAAAACCTATTTACATTTGCATAAGCAAATGAAGGTTTAACAATTTCATACTACTGCATCATGAGTCAGCAATAGTTCACATCCCCAGCAGAATTGGAATAATACCTAAACATAAACATACTTAGATACAAGTGCTGAAACTTAAACAAAAAATCTAGTCTAATTTAACTTCAACTGAACAATCTACAAAGATTTTCATGATCAAGTCTCCCTCTACCTTTGTCATTTGCATGAAACCAGTTGACTGCTGATCTCATCTACTACCACCTGCTTTAAAAATTTCTGACTCCAAACAGGTATCAATTATTTACCAGATGAATCATCTAACCTTATTTTAGCACATTCTTTTATTGCAGTCTAGATAAAATGAACATTTTTTGTCTGCAAGTGTTTCTTATTCTCAATATGTGCAAAATCACAATTTTAGTATGCCCTATTGGCACTTATGAAAAATCAATTCCAGACTCTACACTGCGAGTAACATAATCAAAATGCAGATCTAGAAGTGGCACTGTACCAGAAAAAACAGAATGGGACCATAAATCTTACCAATGAAATATAGGATTGAGGAACAAATCAAAGGCCAGACAATGGGGTGGGGTATTCAAAGGTGAGGGGCAGGGCACCATGCCCCTCTGTACCTGCCTGGCTGGAGCACTGGATAATGATAATGGAAATCTACCTTATAGTTACATGTATTTTCTTTAAGTAAAAATGACCATCTGTTTAAAATGTTTGCCATAAATAACCATCCTTGGGTGATCTTGCTAGAAATCAAGATTTTCAAATATATCAGGCTAATTTTCAACATTATTATTCTTCATTCGATATTTAGTATTTGTTGAGTATTTGACTTTTTCATGAAATTGTACTTTCGCATGAGACTAACTGATCCTGAATACTGTAAAAATCTCCTCCCCACCAATGACCCATTTTATGGAAGCTTACGATATATTAACACTACACTAAAATATTTGGAATAGATTCTACTAATACTTTCTTAACTTGCTTCATGTCGCATGAGTTGTCTTCCTTGATAAACCAGTGGCCCCACTTCTTGGCTCGATCAATCTTTTTTGCATTTCCCTCGACCCAGTTGTTGTTAATAACTAGTGGTCTTGAGGCCATTCTTTCCTTATCTGGTAGAGAGTACCATTTCCCATCTGCATAGTCTTGCAATGGGAGCACCTTAACCTTGATACCACCATACCTGGAAATAATTAATGTAAAATAGTAATTAAAGGTAACCAGTAATGATATTCATCAGACGTATTTTGCTATAATTTTTAAAAAGGGACAAAAATCCCTAACTTTTGAAATTTGGAAGAAAAAAAGTTTATATACATGTTTCTTGGGGGCCAAAAAAATTCATGGGGTAACTTGCAAAATTTGGGAATCCTGCATACTTTTAAAGTAAATTAATTTACAATTGAGAAAAGAGTTCATGATCAACTACCAAAAGACCACAGAAAAAAATAAACATTGCATTAATCATTGTAAGTACATGCATCGCACTCTATGTACAAAACTGGCCAGCAGGTCCAGATGTTGAAAAGCTACCGGTCCTGTACACAATTGTTCATGGTACTACTATATCCCACCATGTTAATGCAGGTGAGACAACAGATAGTTACAATTATGCAGGTGAGACAACAGATAGTTACAATGTAAAATATGAAAGTAGTTAGTGCAAAAAATTCAAAATGGTACTCTGTTCTAAAATATCACCAATGACATATTAACATTCCACAGTGATGCACTACCATTTCACAGTGATGCACTACCATTTCACGACTAGTCATCAATTAATTATGATTACACAAACATGTTAAAATGGTCTTTTCATATTAGATATATTTATCACTCTAACAAAGAAGAGTAAATTTAGTCCTGGAGATCACAGTTTCACAAAATGTATCTATTATGAACAAATGCATTGAACGGTGTGGTCTTGAAATTTGCCACAAGTTGCAAAATGATTCACTACATCAAACAAGACATGAAATGCTTTTCTAATTGGTTCACTGGTTTGCAGATATCCAATCAAATTCTGCATAATTAAAGTAGGAATGATAATATATTAAAGGCAATGTTTGTATTTAATTGTTTTACTGAAACTATGCAAAGAAATAACTGTTTGAAACTCAAAATAATAAAGATCTGAAAATAATTTAAACACTTTTCACTCCATGGTTGCTATCTTGGAGCATTACCATTTTCATTCAGGACCTGTTGCATATTATTACACTATCATACAACCATCCACTGAGGAGAAGTAAGTACATGTAGCCACAAGAAGATCTTCAGTTTGGGATATTATATCAGCATCATTCTAATATAGGACCAACTACATACTGCAAGAAGTGTTTTAGTGATACCCCGATGTCAATACAACCATCCATTCAAGTGTTGTCATAACAAGATATTTATGATAACTGCAGTGGTGGCCATATTGGATTGTCATTTTACCACATGTGCTTGGGGATGCTGAATAAGCTTGAAGTGCTTTCCCACGTGTCATAATAGGTGACTAACGGAGGCAGAAGCATGCCAGACTTGCAACCAAAAGGGTGCAAGTTCGAACCCTATCACTGGATCAGCCCTGGTCAGCTACCATGGTGTGACCTAGGGCATGGCGTATTACTCCTATTGCCTTGGCACTAAATAACCTACTGGTCTTGCTGTGCAATAAAACACCAAACACCACACCCACCACCATCTTCATTCAGGACCAACTTTATATCATAAGTCTTTAAGAGGAGACCCCATCTTAATACACATATGACCATCGGTTCAGGAGTAGTAGCTATAACAAGATTTTCAAGATGGCAACCATGGCAGCCATGTTGAAAGTTGGATTGACAACATTTTTATTTCGGACCATTTACAAGCTGTAAGAAGTCTTCAAATGAAAACCCCAAGTCAATATGACCATCCATTCAGGAGGAGTTGTGATAGAAAAGTTTTCATATCAATATGACTATCCATTTAGAAGAAGTAGTGATAATAAGATTTTCAAGATATGGATGTCAAATCTATACCATTTTCATTTAGAAGAATCTACAAATCATAAGAACTCTTTCAGTTAAAACCACATGTCAATATTACCATCCATTCCGAAGGAGTTGTGATAACAAGATTTTCAATATGGCCACCATGACAGCTATACTGAATCACTGTTTTCATTTAGGACCAACTAGACCTCAGGATTAAATTGTATGCCAAGTTTCATGGCTTTCCTTCAAGTAGTTTAGGAGCAGTAGCAATAACAAACTGCTACTGGATATAGGGAGATAAATAGATTTGAAATGAGTGAATACCGTGTTCAATCACTATAATGCTATTATGGGGGTCCATAAAAGTACATGGCATTAAAAGTGCATTAAAAGTACATGGCATTAAAAGTGCATGGCATTAAAAGCACATGGCATTAAAGACAAGATCAATTCATACCGAGATATTGAGATAGGTTCAATATCATAAGTCATCACAAAAATGAGATCCATGGCCATGCCTATATTATATGTATGTATATGTATGTATGCACCGTATATACTCATGTAAAATCCAGGTCCAAATGCAAACAACATAGACCCTGATCTGCTGGCACATTATGCGCTGGCAGATGAGGGTCTATGTTGTTTGTTCTACTGATTAGTCCTTACAAACTGCATAGACCCAGAACTGCTGGTGCATTATGCGATGGCAGATCTGGGTCTATGCAGTTTGCAGTTGGTATCGGCTTATATGCGAGTATATATAGTATGTATGTATATGGTTAATGGTACATCTACACAATAATGGCTACCTTGTGCCAAGTAAAAGTTAAGTTCTCAAAATGTAAAGATAAAAAATGAGGGACCATGCTCCTGAGGCACTTTATCATGAGGGACCACTGTACTGTTCTTCCCTACAAAATTAAGTAAGGCTGCAATGTTTACAAAAATCATGCAAATGGCTTAGTTTAGTTTACTGCCTGTAAAAGTTTACAAAATCTGTAAATGTGTAAACAAAACATCCATGTGACTGTCAATGATGCAGTAACTACACCTTCCAATTAAATGATTTATTTCCACATCTCTGCTTAGAGGACTGTTTCGTTGGATTTTCTGTTAATACTTTTCTTAAAGTATCTATGATTTTCACATTGAATTTTGCATTGCTAGGAAAAGCAGAAGTTGATGAGAATTGGTTGTAGCACACATTACTGATAACGCTGATAAAAATTTCTTTACTACATTTTTAACTTTGGAACATGTTTGTTATATAACCTTTAATTAATAACAGTTTGATTAAAGTAACACTGTTTCAAGTTTGTAAATCCAGTCACATAAAGTTCATCAGTTTGGTGAGAACATTCTTTTTCTTTTTGTGTATACAGAGATGTATGTTTCAGTTTCTTTTCCACATCCAGACTGCTGGGATTGGATAAAAGTCTTTTATATCAACATCAACAAGATTTATTCTCAAGTTCGTCAAGAGTGCCAACACTCAGCCTGCACCGCAGCTTTGTTTTGATAAATTGGGGTGCTAAAATCCATGCTCACACTCACTTAACACTGAAAGTACATGTGAAATTTTTATGAAACGAATCACATTCCAGTACTGTCTTTTCATTGGAACTAGTTTATTTAAGTATTTCAGCTGCTGACAGTCCTCTATAATTGTTCTGCACAACGTACTTGAGAATCCCCCACTCATTACTTCGTCAGCACTGATGACTGTGTCACTGTTCTCTCTTGGCTGACCGTAATGAGCAATCAAAAGTGTCCACATGACCAAGCTGTGGCATGTCATTAACACTGCAGTAAAAGTGTCTGGCTCAAACACAGTGAATACACTCAAAATCGCACCATCCAGGAATATATCATGTACAGGTACGTTTGCATGAATAAACTGTATACACTGTACTGCTTAGGCTGGGAAGTCACTGTCATCTTACAAACACTTCAGTTCTATCATTTTGAAGTCACTGCTGTCACACGTGGCTGTAAGAAACTCATTTCTGAGGAGCCCAAAATGGGATGTATCTCTGAGGTACAGAGCTTCCAGTGATGTCAAAATCCATCAACATATTGCTTCATAGTAATTTACGGCAAATCTCGTCTTCAAACACCGGCTAAGAGTTACAGTTTTCATCCTTATTATGCTTATGCTTTTACATGTTCACTCAAACAGTAAAACTTATTATTGTCTCATCTAGGCATATATAAGCCAACCAATCAAAAAGAAAAAACTTTAGAATAACAAACACACATCTTTACTGAGAGGCCAATCTTTTAAATTTACCACACTACTGTTCACTAAAGGATTAAGTTGCCCTTCTCTACCCCCATTTAAACACCTAACTGTAAGCAGTATAGCCTTCAGACAGTAGAGCCCTAACAAGCTTAATTGGTGATATCTCTACTGATTGCCTGAGAAAGTAACAATGTGTAAACTAGACCTAGTTACCTTTGAATTAAGTTTTGAATTTCACTTTGTTACAGTGTTTATTTGACAGTTTAATGGATAAACAAATCAAAGGCAATTTAATATAGTGATATTTGGAATATCCTATGACCGATGTCCGGTTGCTCAGAGTATGTGCCGGGGTGGTCATGTCTGGCAAAGGACCTGCCTCCATCATATTATCCCTCCCACCAAACACCCCGTGAGCTTGGGGATGTACATGTAGAATCGGCCAACTGAACACTGCTGTTATGTTGTAAGAGGTGATTAATGGTAGGCAGTAGCCACAGTGACTCAGTGGTTAGAATGTTAAACTTGAGACGAAAGGGTGTGGATTCAAATCCTACCATAGGATTAGCACAGTTTGGCTACCATGATGTGTCCTTGGGCAAGGCACTATGCATCAATTGCCTTGGCCCTAAATAACATATTTGTGTTGCTGTGCCATAAAATATCAAAGTACCAGGTAATCCAGTTTTCTAAACTTGAAGGTCCACCTGTGATGTTAGTAGTGTATTATATACGTTGTGAAAACTTGAACTATTGACATGAAATCAATTAAGGAAACTATTAAATCGTAAATCTGTGCATCATGTCCTTATGTTTTTCATACATATCCTGGGTGCTTTCCTTATTCACCCAAAACCACTTCAAGATTTCATAACTATTATGAACAACCTGCAACACTGTAGAAGGTTTAATAAGCACTAGAACATAAACATATGCATATAAAGATGGACAGGTTTTTAATGATATCCATGTATTGTGGATGACTGCTAGTGAAATGTTGGAGTATTTCACCTTTTTGCAAAATATATCTTTCTACACGGCTAAGAGTCCATGCAATCCAAAATCACATCAAAAGTATAGGTTGGTGTAAGCAATCCAAAATCACAAAATCACATCAAAATGTATAGGTTGGTGTGCAATCCAAAATCACATCAAAATGTATAGGTTGGTGCGCAATCCAAAATCACATCAAAATGTATAGGTTGGTGTGCGCAATCCAAAATCACATCACAATGTATAGGCTGGTGTAAGCAATCCAAAATCACATCAAAATGTATAGGTTGGTGTAAGCAATCCAAAATCACATCAAAATGTATAGGTTGGTGTGCAATCCAAAATCACATCAAAATGTATAGGTTGGTGTGCAATCCAAAATCACATCAAAATGTATAGGTTGGTGTGCAATCCAAAATCACATCAAAATGTATAGGCTGGTGTAAGCAATCCAAAATCACATCAAAATGTATAGGTTGGTGTGCAATCCAAAATCACATCAAAATGTATAGGTTGGTGTACATTTTCTTGCACTACTCTTAATTAAATATCCATCCCCAAAGTAAGGATAATTACATTAAATATCCATCCCCAAAGTAAGGATAATTACATTGAATATCCATCCCCAAAGTAAGGATCATTACACTGAATTGTTATGTATGATGTTTATATAATATTATAAATATTTTAGGAAATTATAAATGTTTCTTCACTTCAATATTTGCTTAAATCTTAATGTTATCAGGAAAAACATGTTTAACTAGTGTCCTTGAATTAGGTTGTTTTGATCAATATGTTTTCTCAATTTGAAGGTCAAGGTTGAATTTTTGTTTACAAGTAAAATTCCATTAAGATGACTCATATTCTAGAACATTCTGTCATGTGACCAATCTTTATATAAACCATGTTTGGTGGACATTTATTCAGTTTTGACATTACCATCAGTCTTGTAAAGAGCTATTACAGCTGTGAAAATTCATTCCAAATTCTAAGAGAGGAATTATTTTAAATATTCATTGGATTATAACAGTGCTCATAAACTTTTGGATTTGGGATTTTTAATTGACAATTTTGGAATTTATGTGAACTTATTCAGAGATTTTGGAATACTTCATTTTGACATCAGCACATCAAAGATTACTAGTACATCAGGACTTTGGAGACCATTGGCACATCTTAACATTCAAGGACACAGCCGTGAATTCGGAACATTCTATATTTAGGACTTGTGATTAGAACAATGATTCTTATTGGATTATCTGGATATTAGTACACATTACTGTAAATGACTTTTTTGATTTTTCATTTTAATTATCTAGTAATAAATTGCTTGTTGATTTTTTTACTTGATTTGTTGGTTTCACTTTCTTTCTGTTACATTTTTCTTAGACCATAGAGTCGTAACAGAAATTGGGGGCTCGTCTTCTGGGATCTGAATTTCATTAAAGCATATTAGAGATATTAAATTTATCTTTGAAATTCATATTGATTTTGTCTCGGAGAATTTTTTTGTCTTTGGCAAAGATTTGTAATAGAGAAATTTTTGTGTGTGAAACCAACAAGCATTTACAATGGCATCTAATGTTCAGAATTTCATTTCAAAACCTACCCAGCAGGGGTTAGAGTGCATGAGAAAGGATGAGTTGCTCGAGCTTGCCAGAAAATACAGTCTATCTGAGGCAAAAGTATCATTGACAAAACAGGAGATAAAGATTATTTTGATTCAGTATTTAGTAGGAAAGGGAATTTTTGATAGCAGTGCTTTAAGTTTGAAGAGAAAGCCTGTATCTGGTTCTGACAGGAAATTAAGGGAATTAGAGTTAAAGAACCAGATTGATTTAGAATTGGCAAAGCTTCAGATTCAGAGAGAGAGAGAGAAGGAAGAGAGGCAGATACAAATGCAGAAAGAAGAGAGGCAGTTGGAGAGAGAGAAAGAAGAGAGACAAATGCGGATACAGATGGAGAGAGAGAAGGAAGAGAGGCAGATACAAATGCAGAAAGAAGAGAGGCAGATACAGATGGAGAGAGAGAAGGAAGAGAGGCAGATACAAATGCAGAAAGAAGAGAGGCGGATACAGATGGAGAGAGAGAAAGAAGAGAGGCAGATACAAATGCAAAGAGAAGAAAGGGAAATGCAATTTAAGTTAAGAGAATTAGAACTGGCAAACAGAGCACACTCCACTCCTTTAATCACAAGTTCAGGTTTTGATGTTACTAGATATATTAGGTTAGTACCCCCTTTTCAGGAAAAAGAAGTAGATAAATACTTTCTTCATTTCGAGAAAATAGCTGAAAACTTGAAATGGCCCAGAGAGCATTGGACTTTGTTATTACAAAGTGTACTAATTGGCAAAGCTCGTGAAGTCTACATTTCACTGTCAGTACAACAAAGCATTGATTATGATGTGGTTAAGGAGTACATCTTGAAAGCTTATGAGTTGGTACTAGAGGCATATCGACAAAGGTTTAGGAATTGTAGAAAAGAAACTGGACAAACTCATGTCGAATTTGCAAGGGATAAAGAACAACTATTTGATAGGTGGTGCTCAGCCAAGAAAGTTGATCAAGGTTATGATAACCTCCGACAGCTCGTATTAATTGAAGAGTTCAAGAGGTGCATCCATAGTGATGTTAAAACCTATCTTGACGAGCAGAATGTGGAAACTTTAGAAAATGCTGCTCGTATGGCTGATGATTATTCCTTGACTCACAAAATTTCATTTGGCAATAAGTCGTCCTCTCAGCAGTTTTCTGGTAAAAAACCATTTCAATCTCATACGAGTACTTCCAAATTTCACAACAGCACAACTGTTAGGAATCAAACATCTGATAAGACTGATCAGAAATCCTTATCTCTTCCTACGTGCACTTATTGTAAAACGAAAGGGCACGTTATTTCTGATTGCTTCAAGTTGAGAAATAAGCAACAGAGAAAAGACAGAGCTTTTCCAAATGCTCTTATTTCTACGAGGTCAAGGTCACGGTCTTATATTGAAAGCAATACATTTGTTGGGTCAAACAAACCCCAGTCTGATTCTATTTTGGAGGCTTATGAACCATTCATGTCAGAAGGTTCTATATCACTTATTGGTGATTCTGCCAAACCTATCCCAATTAAAATATTAAGGGACACTGGAGCTTCTCAGAGTCTTTTATTATCAGGTACTTTGCCTTTGTCTGAGGAGTCTTCTTCAAGTGAAAGTGTTCTTGTTCAGGGAGTAGAGTGCGGCTTTGTAAATGTTCCTCTTCATTGTGTAAATTTGGCATCAGACTTAGTTTCTGGACCTGTGACTGTTGGGGCAGTGACTTCTTTACCCATAGAGGGTGTTCATTTATTACTAGGCAATGACCTAGCTGGAGATAAGGTTGTGGTTAATCCACTTGTAACTGACAAGCCTTGTTTGGATCAGAAAGTTGATCCTGTCGAAACTGAAATCCCTGATTTGTACCCTGCTTGTGCAGTTACTAGAGCTATGGCAAAAAGAGCTCTTGAGAGTGATGTTGATCAGGATATTATTCCTTTAGCTGACACATGTATTGGTCAGTCTTTTGATGAGGTCACTTTTTCCTCAGGTATTGATCAATCAAATGGTATTGATCACAGTGATCCTCTTTTGGCAACTCATTCTCTTTGTCCTACTCAGGGTGACAAACGACAATCTCTTGTCGTTGAACAGGAGCAGGATCCCGAGATATCTTGTTTGTTTCAGAGGGATATTAGTGAAACTGAAGCCACACAAGTTCCAGTGTGTTACTTTGTGAAAAATGGGGTCCTTATGAGGAAATGGAGACCACCTGATGTACCCGCTGGTGACGAGTGGTCAGTGAGCTATCAAATTGTTGTTCCTAAGTCATATCGACAGGAAATTCTTAATTTAGCCCATGAAACTCCTTTGGCTGGTCATTTAGGAGTCCGTAAGACTTATCACAAGATCTTGAATCATTTTTATTGGCCGAAACTCAAAAGTGATGTTTCTAAATACTGCAGATCTTGTCACACTTGTCAAATGGTAGGAAAACCCAATCAGAAGATACCTAAGGCTCATCTGCAACCTATTCCTGCATTTGATGAACCATTTAGTAGAATAATAGTAGACTGTGTTGGTCCTTTACCTAAAACCAAGTCAGGCAACCAATACTTGTTGACCATCATGTGTACATCTACAAGATTTTCAGAGGCAATTCCTCTGAGAAATATAAAAACTAAAACTATTGTGAAAGCTTTGGTGAAGTTTTTTACACTTGTTGGCCTTCCCAAATCTGTCCAGTCGGATCAAGGGTCAAATTTTATGTCTGGAATTTTCCAGCAAGTTATGCATGAACTAGGCATCCAACAGTTTAAATCTTCTGCCTATCACCCTGAAAGTCAAGGTGCTTTGGAAAGATTTCATCAAACTTTGAAGAATATGATTCGATCATATTGCTTTGATACAGAAAAGAATTGGGATGAGGGTGTTCATTTGTTGTTGTTTGCTGTTAGGGAATCAGTTCAAGAGTCGTTGGGTTTTAGTCCCTTTGAACTAGTTTTTGGTCATACTGTCCGTGGACCATTGAAATTATTGAAAGAGAAACTTCTTTCAAATGAAGACTGAAAGATTAATCTTCTTGATTATGTTTCTGATTTCAAATACAAGTTGTCAAAGGCCTGTGAAGTAGCAAGAACTAATCTTCACAATACCCAGTCAAAAATGAAATTAAGGTATGACAGAAATTCACAGGAAAGGAGTTTTAAACCTGGTGACAAAGTTCTGGCTCTCTTTCCCATACCTCAGAATCCTCTTCAGGCTAAATTGTATGGTCCTTATACCATTGAAAAGAAAGTAAATGACTTAAATTATATCATTAACACTCCTGAAAGACGGAAACAGAAACAACTTTGTCATATAAATGTGTTAAAGGAATATTTTAACAGAGATAGCCCAGCTAATTATTCAGTTAATTTAGTTGTACCTGTCCCACACAGTGAAGATATCAACGATGGAGTACGATCAGACTATAGTGACTCTGGTATAACCAATCTTCGGAATTCAGAAATATTGAACAACCTAGACCAGAAACTTTCACATCTACAACAACAGGAAAGAAATGAACTAAAACAGCTATTACATGACTATGAGCAATTGTTTCCTGATGTTCCAACACGAACAAGTAAAATTTATCATGACGTTGACATTGTAGATTCTGCGAGGGTGAAACAGCATCCTTATAGGATGAATCCTCTCAAACAGAACTATCTGAAGAAAGAAATTCAGTATTTACTGGAGAATGATTTCATAGAACCAAGTAAAAGTAACTGGAGTTCACCATGTATTCTTGTTCCCAAGCCAGATAATACATTCCGTATGTGTACTGACTATAGAAAAGTCAACAGTGTCACCAAAACTGATTCATTTCCAATCCCAAGAATGGACGATTGCATTGATAAAATTGGAAATGCGGAATATGTCACCAAGTTTGACCTTTTAAAAGGATTCTGGCAAATTCCACTGACGGAAAGGGCAAAAGAAATTTCAGCATTTGTAACTCCAGATGGACTTTATCAATATAAAGTCATGCCGTTTGGAATGAAAAATTCGCCTGCAACGTTTCAACGTCTGATGAACATGATAACAATTGGTCTTGATAATTGTGACGCTTATATCGATGACATCATTATCTACAACAACACCTGGGAAGATCATTTGGAAACCATTCGAAAATTCTTCGATCGACTCAGCGATGGGAATCTGACAATTAATTTGAGCAAAAGTGAGTTTTGCCATGCTTGTGTCACATTTTTAGGACATATTGTGGGACAAGGTCAAGTTAAACCTATAGAAGCTAAGGTCAAAGCTATCTCTGAATTTCAAGTTCCAATTTGTAAAAAGCAACTGATGCGATTTCTAGGTATGGCTGGATATTATCGGAAATTTTGTTCCAATTTTTCCAAAATTGCTGAACCTTTGACAAGTTTATTGAGTAAGAAAACCAAATTTTATTGGTCTGACAAGTGTCAGGAATCTTTTGACAAGTTAAAGGCCATGCTTAAGAATGCACCAGTTCTTTCTATACCAAATTTCAGCCAATCATTTAAATTATCTGTTGATGCAAGTGATGTAGGGGTTGGTGGAGTATTGATTCAGGAAGACAAAAGTGGTGTGGATCACCCTGTGTGTTATTTTTCTAAAAAACTAAACAAGCACCAGAAAAATTATTCCACAATTGAGAAGGAATGTTTGGCTTTGATATTGGCTTTACAGCATTTTGAAATGTATGTCACCTCAGCTCTTTCTCCAATTATTGTGTACAGTGATCACAATCCCCTTACTTTCATCAACAAAATGAAAGATAAAAATCGGAGATTGTTGAGATGGAGTTTGATATTGCAGGAATATAACATTGACATCAAACACATCAGTGGAAAAGACAAAGTGATTGCAGATGCACTCTCACGTGCCTAGAAATGTAATATTGCTTGATGTAATTAAGTCCAGTATCATAAAACATGTTCTTATGTATTTTTGGTTATAGTAGTATTAGATGTATATTCAAAAGAAAGCTTTATTATATAAATCTTTCTTTTTCTTTATGAGGGGAGGTGTTATGTATGATGTTTATATAATATTATAAATATTTTAGGAAATTATAAATGTTTCTTCACTTTAATATTTGCTTAAATCTTAATGTTATCAGGAAAAACATGTTTAACTAGTGTCCTTGAATTAGGTTGTTTTGATCAATATGTTTTCTCAATTTGAAGGTCAAGGTTGAATTTTTGTTTACAAGTAAAATTCCATTAAGATGACTCATATTCTAGAACATTCTGTCATGTGACCAATCTTTATATAAACCATGTTTGGTGGACATTTATTCAGTTTTGACATTACCATCAGTCTTGTAAAGAGCTATTACAGTTGTGAAAATTCATTCCAAATTCTAAGAGAGGAATTATTTTAAATATTCATTGGATTATAACAGTGCTCATAAACTTTTGGATTTGGGATTTTTAATTGACAATTTTGGAATTTATGTGAACTTATTCAGAGATTTTGGAATACTTCATTTTGACATCAGCACATCAAAGATTACTAGTACATCAGGACTTTGGAGACCATTGGCACATCTTAACATTCAAGGACACAGCCGTGAATTCGGAACATTCTATATTTAGGACTTGTGATTAGAACAATGATTCTTACTGGATTATCTGAATATTAGTACACATTACTGTAAATGACTTTTTTGATTTTTCATTTTAATTATCTAGTAATAAATTGCTTGTTGATTTTTTTACTTGATTTGTTGGTTTTACTTTCTTACTGTTACATTTTTCTTAGACCATAGAGTCGTAACAGAATATCCATCCCCAAAGTAAGGATAATTACATTGAATATCCATCCCCAAAGTAAGGATCATTACATTGAATATCCATCCCCAAAGTAAGGATAATTACATTGAATATCCATCCCCAAAGTAAGGATCATTAAACAGAAACAGTAAAACTACCCAGTCACTAATTGTCGACAAAATAAAAGCTGAACGAGTATTTAAAAATTGATCAAATTTGCACTGGTTGAAGATCAGACTCTTATCAAATATATAACGGAAACAGCATGTAGATGTTTTCAGAATAATATAAAAATTGGGATCAACAGAAGCCTGCATGGCCGATTCATGCCAGCTCATAAATTGCTAAAGATTTCCCTGGGTCTTCAGGGCCTATTCCTGATATTAGCATTTTTACATTTTTTTTAGGGGTAGGGGGTGAGGGGAAATCTGCCCTCCATTTGTAAAAATGGGTAATTTTCTAAAAGTAGGAGAGATATAACAGAAATACTGGTAGGGCTTCAAATTGTGATGCATGGTGTTTGTGCATTCAGTTGATTTATCAGTGCAATTTTTTATGAAATCTGTTTTAATCCCGCAAATTTTCATCCTAGAATAGACTCTGGGTCTTGTATACTTTTCATCGACTTTAAAATTTTCTTTTCCAGTTCTATTATTACGATAATTATTAAAATCATATAAGCATTTTTCTTTTTCATTATTTACAAGAGACAGAACTTGCAACCATGCCATTTTAGATTCAATTTCTCCCCGAGTTCATAGTGCTACAAGTGATGTCGAATCAATAACATCATAATGCAAAGATCATGCCTTTTCAAGCTGTGCAGAAAGCACTGATTTTATAAAGGCGGTCAGTCTTAAAAAACATGTCCAAGTAAAAATAAAGACAATATGCTTCACCATAATGAGCATTATACATGAGCAACTATTTCCACTCTGAACAGGACTAGTGTTGACCCTAGCCTGTTTTCAGATGGCAATGCACCCAACCCTCCTAAGGTGGCACCCTACTCTCTGTGAGGTCCACCCTGCCCTCCTTGGGAGCTACCCTGTCTTAAATCTCTGGAGGTTTAACACATGGTATATCAGGTATATGGTACCATTCAACACGTGCATTTTGGCATCAACTGGGCATCATGAACATTATATTTCACTAGCAGTGCAAATATTATCTTAAACGCATCAGTGGGGTGCAAAAAAAAAAAAAGCCCCCTCATGAAAAATGGGTCCTGAGAGATATAATTTATGTACTTAAAATGATCTGCCTAGTCACCTGTAGATAACACTGGGACTACAATGCATGAAAGAAAAAAAAGAAAAGAAATATCAGGGCTATAAAATAACCTGTCTCAGACATGTTACCAGTAAATCTAGAGGGGGGAGGGAGGCATACATAATTTTTTCTTTCTTCATAAGAATATCACAAAACATGATCTAAATATTCTGATTTGTTTAGTAAGAGGATGAAAATGTCAATGCCAGGCATATAGAAAATGTATGTAAGCACTCTCTACAACAGATCAATTAAACCTATTTCAGGGTCTGTCAAAACTTGTGTCTGTAGCCTAGGAGCTACCAGAATGCTTTGCCTTGGACGCCATTATGCAGAAGCCATATTTTTAATTTGTTTAACCATACATTTCAACCTAAATTGTATAAACACCAAAGAAAACTTACTTTTCTGTGACAAGGGCAGAAAAATACATCTGATCATTATCAGACTCCACAACGTACTTATTTCCTGCAAATTTCTTGATCTTCTCACCAAGTCCGAGCATTCTTGATGTCAGTTCTTTCCAGAGTTCAATGGTTCTATTGGTTGGCCACATGTAAAGGAAACCACCAGCATAAACATCCTTTCTTTGTGCAACTGGATTGACTAGAAGATCATATCCAGAATTATCTCGTAGTGTTGGAATTACATTTGTCAACCAAAGACAGTCAACCTCAAAAAGAAACATTTCTACTCCAGCACTAAGCAGAGTCAACAAAATTTCAGTTCGTCGGATCATTAGTCTAACATATCCCGCTCTACTGTAAACTTGATTGCCTTTCATTTCTTCCAAATCTAAGGCAACTACATTCACTTCTGGCCAAAGTTTATTTAAGTTTTCTTTGGATTCTTTATCAGTTGCTATTATTAATACAGATCCATGAATATTCATATCCTTTGTATTACAAAGCCAGCTATATGTGAAAGGTAAGTAGACATCATTTATCATTGTAATCAAAACTGGCCTGTACTGCTGGTTTATGTTCAAGGCTACACGAACAATGTCATTATCTTTATACTCAAGAGATGTGTCATTCATCAATTCATGAAGTCGAACTTGAGACACTACTGAAAGACTTGTATCTTCATCTGTCTTCAAAATAAAGACATAGAGAAAAGTAAATGCCACTACAGTCAGAAGTAATATAATTAATTTCTTTGTCTTCATCCTAAAGTTCTGGTTCCAGCATTCAGTGCTTTTGATGGATAATGCACTCTTTTTCTAGTATCTGAAAAAAGAATGAACAAATATGATATTAAATATATTATTTTTTTAACAAAATGGAATTTATGAATGGTTTAAACATATTTTATTTGCTAAGTTATGCAAAAGGGGTCAGGCTACAAGTTCTCACAACATTAGATAATCCCTTCCCCATACATATATAGTGATACAAATTAATCAAACATGACAAGTGGCAAATGAAAAAAAAGAGAAAAGAAAAAGAAAACAATACAAAAACAACAACAAAAACAAATTAGGTGTGCTGATAATAAAGGTTCAGAAAATGGGAAACAAAAGAAGTGAGAATTTATGAATTACCAAGTTCCAACCGCCTACCACCTGCTGTCAGTCAAGCATTGGTTATTCAACATTTTAATGAAACACTGCTAACTCTCAAGCTGTCCTCTGTTTGATTTATTATACAAGAATGTATTCATTGCTAAGATTTCTGACTATGAAGCAGTCTGGTTAACTACTAATGTATCACCTTGACTATAAAGCAGTCTGGTTAACTACTAATGTATCACCTTGACTATAAAGCAGTCTGGTTAACTACTAATGTATCAACTTGACTATAAAGCAGTCTGGTTAACTACTAATGTATCACCTTGACTATAAAGCAGTCTGGTTAACTGCTAATGTATCACCTTGATTATAAAGCAGTCTGGTTGATTACTAATGTATCACCTTGACTATAAAGCAGTCTGGTTAACTACTAATGTATCACCAAGACCCCTCTTACTATATATCATGCCCAAATTTGACACAGTTATAATTTTACTAAATTTTCAAACACTTTTCGTAAAATTTTCACCATCAGCAAACAAGAGTACTACAAATGGCACATGATGTGCCTACCTCATGACATTTTCCATACTAATGACCTTGACCTATGAGTTAGAAACTTCACTACCGGTACTGTATGAAAAGGTGTGGAAATGGGTAAACCTTCATTAAAATATCTGTAAGCATGCTTCAGCCAGTCCCAGAGGGTTGTTTTTCAAAGACTTTTTAAGAACTTTCAGAAGTTTTCAAGAAGTATTTTTCTTTACAGAAACTGAACTTTCTCCATATGTTACATTGTTTATCACTACATGTAGGTTCAAAACTAATGAATGACCCACAAAAGCAAGGGGATGCTACTTCATCTGGCAACTATACCAGTGTTGTATATCATTTGTTACATTCAACTTTATCCCATTTGATTTATTTATTCATTGTTTATGGAAGATATGTAAATAACAAAAGTTCTGTATTTTAAAAGTGATCTAGTTTATTCAGTTTTAACATTTTGTGATACAGTCTGATAAAATCAAGGAGTTTGGGAAATACAAAAACCAGTTTTCAAAACAACCCCATAAATTCAAGGATATTTCAAGGTTCTATGAACCATGAGTAGGGGTTAAAAAGTGACAGCCTGGGTAAGGAAAGAGGCCACTGACCTATATTATCTCTTGTTATGACCTTGACTGTGAGACAGGGGTTATTGCTGTAAACTTGAGAGAAGTTGCCATGATATATAACACGCAAAAGATTTTTTCAAATATCTACATTGGTTCAAAAGTTATATCCATACTTAGAGAGGTCACCAATTTATATTTTCCTTTGCCATGACCTTGATCTTGAGGCAGGTGGCATGGCCATAGTATGTGACACACTGTCTAGTCATGATATATTACTTGTAAAGTTTCATTAAAATATCTAAAGTGGTTCAAAAATTAATTTCTGGACAAGGATACGAGTCAGATTACAATTTCCTTTCCTGTGATCTAAACCCTATGAGGAGCCACAGTAGCTCAGTTGATAGAGCACCCAACCAGTAATCCAAGGGTCATGTAAGTTATACCCACCCAGGTCAGTCCTGGTCAGCTACCTCAGCATCCTTGGGAAAGGCATTTACAGTGTAGCTTCCATTTCCTTGGATGATATAGCCAATAATGTGTTAAAAAGTACTGTTAAAACCAACCAATAACAGCAACAACAAATATACTCAGAGGCAGGAGCAATGCTATGGTGTGTTACACATCATCTAGTCAGGATATATACTTGGGCAAAGTTTCATTACAACATCTTGAACGGCTCAACTCTATACTCTGGGCAAGGACACAAGTTACAGAATTATATATTTCCTTGCCATGACCTTGACCTTAAGGCAGGTGGCATGGCCATGGAACACCATCTCATTATGATATATACTTATGCAAAGTTTCAATAAAATATCTTCAGTGGTTCAAATGTTATATTCTGGACAGTATACAAGTCAAAGAATTACATTTCCCCTTGCCATGACCTTGACCTTGATGCAGGACCATGGCTATGGTACATGACACACAATCTAATCATGATATATATTTGGACACAGTTTAATTAAAATATCTTCAGTAGTTCAAAAATTATACTCTAGACAAGGATACAAGTGACAGAATTACATTTTCACTTGCCATGACCTTGACTCTGAGGCTGGAACATGACTATAGTACATGACAAAACATTTAATAATGATATATACTTCGGCAAAGTTTATTGAAAATCTCTCAAACTATGGGAACGCTTTGTTCTACACATGTTTTTTTTAAGAATTGACAATGACATAACATTAATAATGTAACAAGAGTCCCTTAAAGGGACTGACACTCTACTGGGCGAAAAGAATTTCCAGGAATTCAAGATAAGACCATTTCTTCATTTAAAATGTTGAGTCTTGAAACCATCACTGATATTCTTCAGTGATAACAAGATTTTCAAATTAGCTGCTGTGGTGCACATATTGGATGTCAGCTTATGACAAAGTAGACATCATTAAAAAGTGTTTTGGTGAAAACCCCATGTCATAATGATCATCCTTTCAGGGGGAGTAGTGGCAAGAGTTTAAAGACAGTCATCATGGCAGCCATATTGGATGTATTACTGCCACCATTTTCATTTAGGACCAAATAGGTATCATAAGAAGTATATTGGTGAAAACCCCATGTTGATATAGCCATCCATTTGGAGAAAAGTTGAGATAACAATAATCTCAAGATATGACTTTACATACAGGAGGATTAGCAATAAAAAGATTTTCAGTATTCAGATCGGCACAATTTTCATTTAAGACCAACTAGACATCATAAGAAGTCTTTTAGTAAAAACCTCATGTTGATAAGATCATCCATTCATGAGGAGTAGCAATAACAAGATTTCAAGATTGCCGCTGTGTGGCAGCCATATTGGATGTCAGATTGGCACCATTTTCATTTAAAACCAACTGGACATCATAAGAGGTTTTCTGGTGAAAACACCACGTCAATATAATTTTTCTGTTCAGGTAGAGTTGTGATAACAAGATTTTTAAGATGACTGCCATGGTGGCCATATTGGATGTCAGATCAACACCATTTTTATTTAGGACTAGCTAGACATCATGAGAAGTCTTTTAGAGAAAACCTCATGTTGATATGACCATTTAGGACCTACTAGATCATGGGATGAATGTGTGTGTAAAGTTTCATGGCAATCCTCCAAGTAGTTTAGAAGGAGTAGTGATAACAAACTTGTGCTAATGGATGGACGAACAACAGACGACAGACCACCCCATAAGCTCTTGTCATCTATGACCAGTAGAGCTAAAAACTGCTTCTCTAACAAGGTCAGGGCCTACATGTTGTGCTCATAATTGAAGCATTGCTTTAAAATGCCCGGTTGCATCTAGGGTTGGACACTAGCCCCCCTTAAAGTTGAATAGCAGGGGGCCAATCTAGTCACAGTTGGGGCCACCTAACAGGGCATTCAAAATGTAACTAAAAATGAAAGCAGAAGAAGAGTGAATGCTACAATATACAGTGCTTTCTCCATTAACTCTGAATCAATCAGAGGTGCAATACAATCCTAAAAAAATACAGTCTATTACTATTTTACAAAATGTTCTGAGGAAAAATATCTAACTTGCCCAATGTCTGCTTATAAAGTTTTGACATAGTTTTTGACACACAAACATTTTTAAAAATTGACCTTGACTTTGTCAGTTGAAGTTAGGGCGTGTGCTATAAAAAGGTCATGCAAAGTGATGATAACTATCTAAATATGAAAGTCCCTCAGGAAGTTAAAAAGTATATAAAAAATGTACACAAGACATTTTGATCAAAATTGAGCAAGATACTACAAAGGTACAACAAAATCTTACATAACTTTCATCTCTCTCTCTCTCTCTCTCTTACAGACATATACACCCACACACACAGTGACACTGATGTAGTAATTAACAAGAGTCCCTTGAAGGGACTGATGCTCCACTGGGCAAAAAGAATTTCCAGAAATTCAAGATAAGACCATTTCTTCCTTTTAACTGTTGAGCGTTGAAACCATCTCTTATATTCTTCAGCAAAAACAAGATTTTCAAATTAGCTGCTGTGGTACACATACTGGATGTCGGCTTGGCACCATTTTCATTTAGGATAAAGTAGACATCATTAGAAGTCATTTGGTGAAAACCCCATGTCATTATGATCATCCATTCAGGGGGAGTAGTGACAACAAGAGTTTTAAGACAGTCGTTGTGGAAACCATATTGGATGTATGACTGGTACCATTTTCATTTAGGTCCAACTAGGTATCATAAGAAGTGTACTGATGAAAACACCATGTTGATATAGCCATGCATTTGGAGAGGAGCAGAGATAACAATATTTTAAGGATTTGACTTTCTGTTCAGGAGGAGTAGCATTAACAAAATTTTCAAGATGACTTCTGTAGCGGCCATACTGGACTTCAGATCAGCACCACTTTCATTTAAGACCAACTGGCATCATAAGAAGTCTTCTGGTGAAAACCTTACATCAATATGACTTTCTGTCCAAGTCGAGTTGTGATAACAAGATTTATAAGATGGCTGCCATGGTGGCCATATTGGATGTTAGATTGGTACCATTTTCATTTAGGACCAGCTAGACATCATAAGAAGTCTTTTAGTGAAAACCCCATGTTGATATGACCATCCATGAAGGAGGAGTAGTGATAAGAAGATTTTCAAGATGGCCACTGTGGCAGGCATATTGGATGTCCGAGCGGCACCATTTTAATTTAGGACCAACTAGACCATAGGATGAGTGTGTGTGTAAAGTTTTTGCCAGTCCTCCAAGTAGTTTAGGAGGAGTAGTGATAACAAAACTTGTGCTAATGGATGGACGGACAATCCCATAAACTCTTCTGGTCTATGAACAGTAGAGCTAAAAATGGATTATACCAGGGGTTTGATCTTATAAATGACCAACAGAATGAGCGACAGGTTTTTTATCTGCTCAATATAAAAAAGTTCATCCAAGGCAGGGTTCACTGTGTACCCTATTTTTATGAATTAGAACAGCTCTTAAAAAATGTAGACCAAGATCAGTTGTCGCAAGATGCGCCAGCATTACTATCAATAGCATTGTAATGTGAGACGTCGACCCTGATCATTCTTTAATAAAAGTAGTGCTTGTCAGTTACAGTTGCGATGAAACTGCACAATTTTCATGCAAAAATATAAATATGTCAACGGGAATATTTCTCGCCATCTTTGTGATTCCTGCAAATGCTGGTGTACCATGAGTTTGAAATGAACCCTACACCTGGAAGTGAAAAGGTAAAATCCCAACCTCTTATGACTGCCATTATGACATATTGCCATAGAGAAATGAGTGCACATGCGTTATCATGAATAACATGTAAAATTAGCTAATGTTCTATAGAGTAAATGTACCACAGAACAATGTCTACACTTTGGCGATTCCTGCTAAATACAGAACCAATCAGCCTGAGGTGTCAATAATAAATGGCCAACAATCCAATGCATGGGTATTATTGACACCGCAATCAGGTAAATATGAAATAAATAAACCCTCGAGTCATTTATTTTACTGCTTGATTTAATAACTATTTTTAACATATTCTACATCAATACAAATATATTTTTATTAAGATTTTTGGATAATATTTCACATTTTCAAGCAGACTATAGACCCTGATTTTAAAAACCATCATTATACATGCATATGGTTGTAGAAATAAAATAAACAAAAAGAGCATCTAAATAAATATAAAGATAAAAAGGCTCCAAAATGAAAAGATATGAACTAATTAAATATAAATAGAAGAAATTAATTGTCATTTAATTAAATGAATAATAAAGGCAGTGTCGATAATAGCCCATGTGTGTCAATAATACCGGTAGGCACAATAGACTGGCAACATAAAAAATCACTATCTCCCTTGAGACAGGGGAGGCAACTATGGTAATATAAGAGAACTGACCAATCACAATAGGTGTTACATAATTCATGTTGAGTGATAGCCACTATCAAAAAGTGGTGATGTGTGCAATAAATTGATTAGTAATAAAATAAAACTTTGTATAAGGATACTATTGAAATCGTATCCATTTTAAATTTGTCCTAATATTTATTTTCTTTCAAAATTACTTTATTTGTAAGCAATTTAAATTCAATCAATGAAATTAATTGATTCATAATATTTGTTACAGTTAAAACAAGTTATTTTTTTTTAAGTCAGTAAGATGCCAAAAACTGCCTCGTAAGCCGAAATTTGCTATTGGAACACAAGTTCATATATATTACCATTTGCAACTTTTCAGTCAATTCAACAAATCACACATTGAATGTATGCCGACAGCTGCCATTCGAATCATAGAATTAGTTGAAGTGGTCCGAATAAATTGTAGTTTCTCTTTTGTGAAGAAATTTCCAGTGAACAAAATGTATGATTTTTCTGTAAAAAAAAAACTGTCAACATACATCCAAGGCATATTTCTGTCTCACAGAAATAGCTGATGTGGTCCGATCATGCCACAAAAAATGCTCCTCAACTGGAAATCATGCTCAGCATTGTATATTGCTTTCACGCTAATGTTTTGGATATTTTTCAACAACCAGGCACAATCAGTGCAACAGCTATTGATAGCATGAACCAATGATTTTGTTTATTTAAAGGATAACTGAAGCAAAATTTGCACACATGTAATGCCATTACACAGTAGCATAAAAATGCTTCTTTCATTACAATGTCAGATACTGTATTTTTATGAATATTTTTTTAACAACATCAACATAATACTGTTATTGCAATTACCTATTTTTGTGTCAAAAAGTGGTACCATTCTCAGATGTTTTTTTATTGTAGAGATATCTGAACCAAATTTGGCACATTGATAAAGATAATTTAGCTGTTTACAAAGTGGTATCTTTTTTCAAATTTGGACAAAAAGTAGATTTTCTGAATTTATTTTATATATTAATATTAAAATTATAGCAATTGTTGAATGTTTGCATTGGTAGTTTGGGGCAAATGAACTTAAGACACAAAACCAACTCTGATATGGAGAGATAATCAAATGAATTTTGCTTTACACAGATTTATAATGAAACCAAATTTTAATTTACAGGTGGCCGTAAGCAAACAATGTTACAGTTGTGACAAACAAATTCTAACTTCCACCATTTTAAAGGTCTCAGTATTAGTTGTTGTTGTTGTGGGTTAATGCCATTTTTCAGCACATGATAGGCTATACATGAAGGCCAGTTTTATCTGGTGGAGGAAGAACCCGGGCAAACCCCGGGAAGAACCACCGACCCACGGGAAGCTACTGGCAAGCTTTCTCACACTGGCCAAGCCCAAGACTCAAACCAACGCGGACAGAGGTGAGATGGCAGTGATCAGTAAAGGCGAGCGCCTTAGACCACTCTGCCACCCGGGGCCCCCCTCAGTATTTGTAATTAACACTGCATAAAAAAAGAAGGGAAACACTGTTCAAGCCTTTTACACTGTTTTTCTCACTGTTATCATTTGATATTCATCATGTCATTGTAAAAGAAATACAATATACAAAAAACCTGCTTCTTTACATAATTTGACAGATGCCGAGATGGCAACAATCCAAATCTACCACTTCGGGTCCAAATGGGTCCTTGCACCGCTATAAAATTAAGCTTTTGAGCTATTTTTCACTTTTATACTGCGTTTTTCTCCCTCTTAGCATTTGATATTGAGTAAGTCATTGTAAAAGAAATGCAATACTTCAATAAAACCTGTTTCTTTATGTAATTTGAAGGATGGTGACAATCCGATTCAGGGATTAAAAATTTTTATAGAAGTCAGCTTGCCCTTGGGAAATTTTAAATTGCCCTAAACATAATATTCCAATATGAGTAAAAAAATAAGATAAAATATGGGATACTTTAAGGAAATTCCTTTTCTGCCTAGATAAGATAGCAGACTCATCTCATCAACAACATCGATAACAATGAAAGCCAGATTGTTTGTAATGATTTATTTATATGTACAACTGAAGGATTTGTGAACACTTATTTTATCCATTTACTTAGCAGTTATCATCTAGTCACCTTGAAATTGGCGACATGCATCAAAATATTTCATAAACAGACTTTTGAGATTGAGAACACTTATTTTTATATATTTAATTGTTTGCCAAGCAGCAAGTATGTATCGGTCTCCTGTAATTATCAGGTAAACAACAGATTATAAATGCCGCTTGTGGTTGCTACATTTTCGGCATGTCGATCACGCTTTGAACGAAATCCTCCTGGTGGTTAATCATTTGAGATGAGTGCTATTTAATTCCAAACACACCTGTCAAAGAAATCTAACATTTTATATTTTGACATGCATCAAAACAATCTTTGACAAACTGATTTATTTGTCAAAACTTGCTTTAAATAGTAAACATTCACATTCTCACATCTGTGCAAGAAAATGTGAGACTGACCTTGACATTGACTACAAGATGGAAATGACATACGATTAGAAAGTTAGGCCAGTAATGTTATAAAAGAATGTGATACATATAAACACTAAATAAAGATGCTGATATATGTATTGTGGCAAGATCACAGGGAATAAAACTTGCAGAACATAAAGCATTACAAATGGAACATGACCCCTTTCTCCCTCTCTCTATGAATTTTTTGGACTTGCCCATGGGCAAGTACCTTGGAAACTTGAGCTTGCCTGAGCCAAATGTAAGCTTGTCCCGAGAGTCAGGCAAGTAGATTTGTAAATCCCTGCGATTCAACCACTTCCAGTCAAACTGAATCATTGCACCACATTATAAAATTTAGCTATTTTACCAACACTATGTGCAAAACAATAACAAATTTTTATGATTCTGGAAGAAAATACCTTAATATAATTTATCAAAAATATCCAGGTGCAGTGATTACAACTTTGAAATTTCATTAATGGCAAATTTCAAATTCAACTTACAGTGCTTTAAAACAATGTGCTCATGATGGGAATTCCCTGCACCACTAAAAATTTAATACATGGCAAGAAGCTATTGGTCAATAACAAGTTACTGACTAATGAAATGAAGGTTTACAACACAGTAAAAGAAACCCCCCATAGTGTCGTTTTTAGGCATGTGATTCAGATTATTTAACATATCTGTCTCGACAGGGTTGCTTCCTATGTTGGTTCTTGCTACTATTGTTTGACCTGTACTGTTTTAGGTCAGTATGTCCTATTACCCCATTACTACTTAGAAAACATAGCCAAAAAAGTTCCAGTATACTTACATTTTCATATTTATCCTACTGCATCAGCAATCAATGTGTGAGGCATTGGTCACAGTGAATGATTTTAATTTCCAATCAACAGGTTCATGAAAGTGCTGTGTATTCTGAGGTGACCTGTGACAGGATGCACTCTAAAGAGAACACCCAATTACCACGGCAATTGAGAAATATAGTGACCGTCACTAGCGCTGTATCAAACCACCGTAAACTTAAATTGTATGCCCCATGTCTCGAAAGCACCTTTTATGTATTTGTAGGGATGACAGGGTTCATTAACTTGCCATTTTACTAATGATCTAAGAACCAACACTGAAACAAAAATCACAATTTTGATAATACACCCTTCACAGGGGTTCATATTGTTGCTTTGAATTTACCTATAAATAATATATGTACTATATACAATAATAATACACAGGAGGACACTTCTCCCATTACTCCTGCGACCTTTTTAAGAATCAACACTGATATCTCAGGCTACATTTTGTGTTGCACAATAACTTTAGCACTGATGTTTATCTCAGAGATTCAACTTTTTAGGCTTTGCACCAAATTTGACTCACTATCCCACCTTTAAGGAATGCCAGGCTGTCTTCCAATGTTACCGCTGGACATGGCCATGATCGTGCCCGGTTAATATGTAAGTGCAATGTGCTTAATGGAATACTACCCTCTCATTGTTGACCAAAAATGACATACTGTGTCTACTGATAACCTTATTTTCAGTCGACCAATGAGAAGGCAGTATTCCTTTCAGTGAGTTGCACATGCAAAATTAGGAGGGTGCGATCATGGCCATATCCAGCGGTAATGTTGGAAAATGGGCAGGCATTCTTTAAAGGTGGAATAGTGAGTCAAATTTGATGTAGGCCTAAAAAGTTGAATCTCTGAGCTAAATATTGATGCTAAAGTTATAACGCCTTGCAAAGTGTAGTCTGATATATCAGTGTTGATTCTTAAATAGGTCACAGAAGAAATGGGAGAAGTGTCATCCCTGGTGTTATTATATATAGTACATATATAATTTATTGGGAAATTGTCAGTAACAGTATGAGCCCCTGTGACACCCTTAATGTGTCCCCCACAACTTATATAACATTTATTGATTGAAGAGCTCAAGTCATGTCACCACTTCTGCTTGTATTGCTTAAATTGTGAAGCAGACAATTTGTTGACATTGTGCTCGGCACAATTTTATAAATGAAAAGTACCAAAAAAAAAAGAGTTTGGATCTGGATATGGTATGAATGGGATTTGATCATACTTAAATGTGTACTTGTAAGGGAAATCTAATCTTTTTTTTTTTAAACTATGAATAGTCTCTTTCTTTCAACTGCTTAACTTGACGGCTATGTGAATGTCCTGAGTGTAAGTTACATACGGGTCACTCAGATGTGACGTGATAAAAGGACGTCAAAGAATATACTTAAAGAGCCGACAATTAGTGAGCTCTTTCTATAAAAAAAAAAGTATATTGAGACCAATCGACCAAATATTTCATTAGCATTAAACCGGGCTCACACAAGTTGTTTGCCTTTTGTTTTCTTTTCTTTTTTTCCTAGGGATAATTTGCCTGCGCTTTGCAATGGCTCCTGAAACTCCTACGAAAATAGGTTCATATTCCAATGATTCTGTACCCATCTCAATGATTGACAAACTGGATCTGAAATTCAACGTCTGTTCATTATTAAATTGAAAAATATAGGCAATATCGTGACAAAATATCGGATGAAATTATATCTTAAAGATAATTTATACCCTATGAAATTTCAGAAAATCAAAATCCAGGGATTGTACTTCTAACAGGTTCCCTACTGGAACGTTCTTGATAAACGGAAATCAATGGCTGCTGAAACTAATTATGAATCTGTCCTGACACGGAAATCATGCAGTACTATAGCATTTCCGTCCCGGCAAGAATTGCAAATGTTTCTACAATATGAGAGAGAGAGAGAGAGAGAGAGAGAGAGAGAGAGAGAGAGAGAGAGAGAGAGAGAGAGAGAGAGATTCAGACGAATAATGCAGAAGTCCAGGCTTTATTATTATTATTTTGTTGTTAAAAATAATTTAAATTGTATTACCATACATACTACTTCTTTTGAGATCTTATCCAAAGTTGAAATTGTGTCCAAAATATCTTTCATAATTGAAAATACCGCATGTTGAGGACTAAACTGAGGGAAAATACCATGAGAATTTCTTTTACAATTTCATTTCTCATCAGACGCATTTTTTTGGGGGGTGGGGGGTAGGGGGTGGTCCTGACATACCATAAACAATTTTTTTTTTGGGGGGGGGGGATTTTCTGTCTCACCAGACACAAATTTTAAAAGGAAAATTCCTGTGTCATCATCCAATTTTATTTTTTAAAAAATATTTTGGCTTTTTGAAAGTTTTGCACTTTGAAAATATCCTGACTCTTAAACCACACTTTCTGGGTGGAAAAAATTCCTGCCACAACATCCACACATCTTTTTTTTTTTTTTTTTTAAATCTCCTGGCTAACCATCCGCAAATTGTTTCGGGAAAATTTTCTGGCTCACCATCCACAATATTTATTATCTAAAATCCACATACTTTACTGTAGTAATTAGAAGATATTTTGGCTATTTAACGAACTTTCTTATTAAGCCCAACAGACCATGTATAACAACACTTAAACACAGATTGAGTAAGTTATTAGAAATGAAAATGGTTAGATTTCAAAATGGTAATTTATTTTAACTTCTTTTTTTAAAAGAGATTTATTATAACTAAAAACATTATTAGTCACAGCATATAGCTATAATATTTTTAAGTAAATAATAACGACTTTATATTTTTTTTAAAAAAAGTAACAAGCATTGCACCTTATTCTTATCCTGCAACTCAGTTCAACACATTCAGTTGGTTAACTAAAGTTATCCAGGTTAACATAGCAAACAAATGTAACGAGAGAAAAAAAATATAACAAATAAAATGAATATTTTACATACAAGTCACTCAATATTATAATAATTACAGTTTAAATTTTGAGAAGTATGATTCAATGAATAGATACAGAGCACAGTGTAATATGAAACTTTAGCAAACTCAATTCAACTAGGCAGCGTGGATAGCAACATCAGGATCTGGAATATCATACTGGCATTTATCACATAAAAGTATAATAGAGTTAGTAACATTACTATATAGATTATATACTGTCAGGTACGAAAACGGTTGTCTGATTGCTCGAAGCCATTACCCGACGATCAATCTTTTAATCCAACAAACAACAACATAGATTTAAAATAATTTAACATATTTTGTAATAACTTTAACATTCCTCATCGTCATGATTGAAGCTATATTAATGGACAAAATAAATATCTGATTGATAACATACCTGAAGAACATAAAACTGTACATCAGAGAATTGGAGAACCTACACCAGATGATGTGTTCATTGTTTACAAACTTAAATATATTTACGGAGCTGTAACAGTTCATTACTGGAGACAAATGGTCTGCTGAAGAAATAAATAAACTATTCACGACCGATGGAACACAGGATGCACTTATTTCTTTATACAAGGACAAACATAAAAAAATATCTAGGCTAAATCAAAGTATAGGGTCTTATGTGATGTGTAATTTAGGTACCCAAGTACGAAATATAATTTTTTTTATATAGTCTGTTTCTACTGTTAAAAAAGTTATTTGAAAATTAATTTCAGGAGTAAAAAGTTATAACTCAGATGAAAACATTATAATCATATTTCATCAATATATATGTTCCAAAGATAGATTAAAGTGTGTATTTGATGATGATGGTATATTTTTATTACCCAGTGATATGGTGATGAAAATAGGTTGCTTAGTAGGTTATATAACAATTTACAAAAGTATCAGATACATTTAATATAGTAATAAATACTGCTTTAAATAATGACATGGTAGAATATAATAGCAAGAGATGATAAACAGTCTGTAACAATTCGTTAAAAGACAAACAACACAATAAAAGAAGACTGCATGAGTAAGAATTATGCAAACAAGAAGGACAAAAATGGCGAAAGTTTTTTAATCAGGACGGTGGTACCTACGAAATTTGCAGTTCATAAAACAAATAAACACACATTTATCATTATGTTTATGGTTGTAGGAGCTGGCGCAATTTACTTTTCAAAGTAGATTAACAGAATAGTTAATAGACTATTATTTTCTTCTTAGAGTCTTTTTTCTTTATAATATTGTGGTTACTAAAAATAAACTTTGTTGTACAGTTGCAAAGAACAAGCCACTTAATGCAAGAATTAGTAAAATGTTATTATCAACCAACAAAGAAATAAATTCTCCAACAATTATATAAAGCCAGTTTATAACACTACAAATAATACCAGGCCATGCGGCTGCTTCATTTTTTGCCAACTGTAACAAATAGTTGGCAATATATTTCATACTTCTTTTAAATTTATTAATAAATGAATAACCACCGCTATCTCCACCGCTACCATTACCACCATGGCTATGACCTGATCCTCCTGTTACACGTTTTAGGAAATTGACTATGGTTAGACCAAGAGTTGCTGCTATTATACCAATAGCTGTAAAAACAGTAGCAATTGTTACTTTTTCTTTGAACAGTTGTTCTAATCTTTCACGTGTTTATAACTTTTCTTTTGTGTTCTTTATATTTCCCCTAAAGTTATTTTCTAAATCTGTTAAATGTCCAACTATCTGAGCTCTTTTGTTTTCATGTTTTAATTTACCAGCATGGTTTTTTATGTCATTTTTCAACTGTCATACATTCTAACGTCCGATTTCATTTATTATATTTTTTACTCGACTACTTCCACTGCATTTACAGCATATATAATCTAACTGGTGGTTCCATGCTAAAGCTATGCATTTACAGCATATATAATCTAACTGGTGGTTCCATGCTAAAGCTATGCATTTACAGCATATATAATCTAACTGGTGGTTTCATGCTAATTCTATCGAAGTACTGATCTATTTAAGATTCTGCTTCTATTACTTGCTGGTTTTAAATGTGTGTTAATTACTTGCATTTCGGTTTCCTCAGCAACTCGTATTGGCTGTCTGATTGTACCTGTTGGTTGTAGAGGCTGTTCTTATTGGCTGTATGATTGTACCTGTTGGTTGTAGAAGCTGTTCTTATATAACTGTTGACTCTATAGGCCGTTTTCTTTCTTCATTTAATGTAGGAAATACATCATTTTTAAACACGGGATTAATAAATGTTTTTTTCTTTATGTTTTTCTTTGATACTTGGTTCGTTCCATCCTTATCTTCCCCGACCTAAAGACTTTAGAAAATAACCTTCACCTGTTCGTGTAGCTATAGATTTAGATGACAACATCTTACTTGTTTTTCCCTTTTTATAAGTCTGTGTTATTTCTTTGTCTGTTGTAAAATAGTACAATGTTTTATACAATGTTTAACCTTAATGTATAAATCAGATTTTATTAGCTTATATTGACTTTCATCTATGTTTAATCCATGATAAATATGTTCCTTATATTCCTCAACTAATGTTTCTTTTACATGATCTGAAGCTGTAAAGCCTTCTGTTAAACGATCAGAATTATCTAAATATGGTTTAATGTTTTCTAATGATTGAGTGTATTCATAGTCATCTCTTGAATAATATGCATCATAATGGTCATCCAAATCTTCAAATTCAATTCCGCCTATATATCATTTTACACTATTTAGATTAATCAAAAACAATTCGAAAAAGATTTGGGTTTTGTTGAAGATAAAAAATAAAAGCAAACTGAAAATATATCAAAGGGAGAGCCTACTTCCATGAAGAAGAATTCAAACAAGAATTAAAACTGAGTATAGCAAATGGATACAATATTAAAGTCATTGTCATATGTAATAATACTAGGAATAACATATTTAACGGGTGAATTTCTTCCTATTTGTAATTTGAACGAATTACAGACAGACACAAGAAACGGAAATTACATACTTTGCTGGGTTTTATCTTGTATTGGTAACCAATGTTAGCATAAAGTGCTAGCTTGATAACTTTTAAACACTTTAATTTAAAAAAAAACAACAGCAGATAAACAGAATGATGCAATTTTAAGAAATGAAAATATGCTAAATAAAAAAGGCAATGTGTAATGTATGTTTTGTAATCGATGCATTTATTCCATTGACAATGACTGCAGCAATTTTTGCTCTGGCGTATGTCTATAACACAATTAAATATTCTAAGTACAAAAAAGTCAGATTAAAAAAAAAAAAAAAAAAAAAAAAATTAAAACGTTTTGTTTAAAATCTCATCAATAATATAGTTAGTAGTTTTAAAAACCTCTACTTTTATAGTGTGTTCTTCTATGTATTTCTTTAATGGCATTGTATCATCCATTGACCTGTTTTCACTGGCAAAATATATTGTGTGTTAGACCAGTGAGAGTTTTTATTTTATTTTTTTCTTCTGTTCTTTAGGATCAGAAAAGTCAAAAGAAGAACAAGGAATAACATGATCTATATCTAAATTTCCCATACGTTCAGGCGTTTTCAAATATAACCAAATAAAATTGAACTCATGAAACACCAAGTTTTTTTTTAAAAGTTGTATCTGACTTTATGTTTTGTTCATAGCCCATACAATTATATTTCTTGTTACATGGATTAACGAAACTTGCATTATTGTGGCACCTTTGTCTCGTGTATTTGCTTACATATTATTTGGTTTGTTTCCTCCAGCTACTCATGCACACCTTCAATCAAGTATTGAAATAGGAGTTTCTGTTGAACTCATTGATACCTCTAAGTTCATAACATCTGAAGCATGCTTTTCTTCCTTTTATATTTGTACTATTTATTTGTTCATTTTGTACAACTAAAATTGTATTACTATGAGTTTTCAACATTAATTTAAGATTTGTTCAAGTCAATACAAACGTTAGTTGAAACACGACTTGAATAACTTGAAATAAATCTTAAAATCATATCCACGAATTTGTTTGCTTCTAAGTAGGCTTTGCCGTTTTTGTTAACTGTTAATTTTGTTACAAAATAAATGGAAGGTGGTGAAAACAAAACTGAAGAAGATTATAAGGTTGGTGACGACAAAGCCTACTTACTTCAGAGAAGAAAACAAGTTCTTAAATCCATCGAAAAGGTAACTTCATAAAAGAATTTTAAAAAATATCCTCGTAGAGTTGAACTTGAAAGATGACTCGGAAAACGTGCTCGAGAAATTATTTTAAAAAAAGTAGAAAAGTTAAAGCATGAGTAAAATAAAACTAAGTTTGAGACGGCAAAGCCTACTTACATGAGAGAAGAACAAGCAAGCGTAGAAAGCAAAGCCTACTTACATGAGAGAAGAACAAGCAAGCGTAGAAAGCAAAGCCTACTTACATGAGAGAAGAACAAGCAAGCGTAGAAAGTAAAGCCTACTTACATGAGAGAAGAACAAGCAAGTGTAGAAAGCAAAGCAAAGCCTACTTACATGAGAGAAGAACAAGCAAGCGTAGAAAGCAAAGTAAAGCCTACTTACATGAGAGAAGAACAAGCAAGCGTAGAAAGCAAAGCAAAGCCTACTTACATGAGAAAAACAAGCAAGCGTAGAAAGCAAAGCAAAGCCTACTTACATGAGAGAAGAACAAGCAAGCATAGAAAGCAAAGCAAAGCCTACTTACATGAGAGAAGAACAAGCAAGCATAGAAAGCAAAGCAAAGGCTAATACTAGTTCAAACAAAATGTAATACTTTATAGGTGGTGTAGTTGTTGTTTTGGGATTGATGTATACAAAAAGATATGATTTAACAACTACTAAACATTTGAGTGCAACACCTTATAAGCAACCTCAAAAAGAACCAACTGAAATAGATAAAATAGAAGAATATCTATTTACAGAAATGCTATTACGGAATACCTACTTACTTGGGCGAATGTAACAACTTTAAAACAGTATGAAAAGAAAATCATAAAATATACAGTAATTAATGGTAAACAAAATGAATAATATAATTAACACTATTTTCCAGTCAATATTAAATTCCGCTCTTACAGTAAGAGGACATATAATATTAAAATAGATTCAACAACTAACATGGGTGTAAAAGAAGTTATAAAATTGATTATTCCGATTTTCTTTGAGTTTGTTCACGATTGGTTATCTTATATCAGAAGGGATAATACCAGACAAAATAATTAAGCAAATCAATATCGCAAGCATTAAACAGAGCAATTAAATGAGTGCTAGTGGACCTAAGATAATTACATTTTACTGTGAAGAACAAACCAAAGGAAACGATAAATTTAAACAGAAACCAGAACCATAAACAGACATCAGAACTAAAACAGACACTACAACTAAAACAGTCACCAAATCAACCGAAAAATCATAATAAATATGATTCTACGCGCACAAACGCTACGTATATTTGATCTACTTCTTACATCTAAATGGAAGATAAAATATTAAGTGCACCACTGTTTAGAGTATCACCACCATTATATCCAATATTAAGATCCACATACAACGGCGGAGCAACACTCAGAGAATTAATTTAGGCTGATGAAACTAGTGAAATCAAGAATGATTTGGATAAAGAAACAGGGCATTACAGAGGTGTCAGAAAAAAAGTGCAAAAACAGAGCAGACAAAATAATCAGGTAAATCTATTAACTATCCAGTGAATATGCTTAATATCCTTAAATCGTAAAGAAATGACCTAACGACCATGGAATTAATTTTAGGTAGATGAAAATTTTATGAAATTAAGAATGATTTTGTTAAAGTGATAGAACATTATAGAGGTGCAAAAAGTATAAGACATCATACAATTGTTTGTTACTGGGTAGAGGTTAGGATGTCGACTGCATCAGACGGAATTGGTGTTGCATATCATAGTTTATGAGTTGCAGGAATAGCTACAGAAAATGTGATACTTTTAGCTTTTAGTGGATTTGGTTTAACATTACTAGGGTCTGTTGCAAAAGCTTTCAAAGAAATGCTAATAAACAATAAATGTTTAAAACACGATGAGATTGCACCCGCTTCTACAAGTTAAATAGAATTAATAATGTGATGAGTAAAGCAATAAGCAAAAATGAAATAAGTCTTGGGAAATTTAACATGATGGTTTCTGAGTACAACACGTACTAGGAGATAAGGACCCAACAAGGTAAAAAGTTGGTAACATAAATATTAAAGACGTAAAAGATTTTTTTAGAGGAGGGCAAGAAATAAAGGAGAAGTATATTTTTAGAGAAGTTTACAGCCAACAAGAATTGAATAGTCCTTACTACGAAGTGAGTAACAGTTCAAAGAAAAATAAAAGATTACAAACATCTACTGAATCAGATAAAGTTTGTGTATTTTTGAAATCTTACAATTTATATATTTACCTCTATAAATCAATAACATCACAAATTACTGCAACGGCAGCTATTCATTATTACTAGTCATTGCCTGCTAAAAATGTTTTTCACGGCGGTTTAATTTCATACAATGTAAATAGTCCATATAAACAAATTGCAAAGAGGCACTATAAACTGATTAAATATCAGCATTACAGACAAAGAAGGGACGTAATAGATTTAAACGGTACGTATTTCGCAAAGCTGGAATATTTGAAGTCAGGGAACAAATTATTAATGTGTGTTAAAAAAATGACAGAAATATTTGTAAGAGGTCCTAGTGACTTTAGTTTTAAATTCTCGGAGAGAGATGATAACAATGATAAGGTCAAGGAACTAGGTCAGCCCTAAATAATTACTTAAACTTAAACAACAACCTTATTACAAAGTTAGCAAATGCGACAGAAAAATCTGATACAGCTAGCAAAGTTTTGTACAAAAACGAATTTACACTCAAATACGTAAGACTTTGGAGGATAATAATTTGGCAGATATAAAAAAAATATGGAGATCAAATTCATAATAAATTAACAGTTGAGAATCCGAGGATATCGGAAAGAGATGCTAAAATTAAAGAGTTAAACAAACAGATTGACAATATAGAAATAAAGAGTTTTGTTTAACCGGATTCGATTAAGCTGATTAAGCCTGATTAACCCCTGTCATATGATATACAAAACATTGCAAACTGTGAAGAAGTAAGTAAAAATACCAGATGATTCAGCAATACTTGCAACCAACTAAACGAAGGATAAACTCAGTTGTATATGCATTAGAGGCTGACATGGAACAGTAAATAAATCAATAGAAGGCTATAGTAATATACAATCACAGTTAAAACAATTAAACAAAGACTTAAATAATGAAATACCAAAAACAATGATCAATAAATTGAAAGTTTGTTAATTATTTTAAAGCTGATGTAGTAAAATTCGAAGAAAAGATAATTGCTAACACTAATATTTTGTTGCATTATGAAACAAAATTAAAGGAAAAAAAAGATAAAAAAGCAATGACTTAACATGAATAATCAAAATGATACATGAAAACAAAAATAAAATAAATATGAGTGAAATAAAGATTTAAACGATACGATAAAAATATCTAAAAGATTAGGATTTAACAACTTTCCAAAAGAACTATCTGCTAGAACAGTAAATTTAAGTGAAGCTGGCAAAGACATAAGCGAACAAGTTCTAAGATATACCAAAGAATATACAAATCTTGTTAATAATAGTGATGTTGTGTACTGATGAATTAGATTAAAGAGTGTAACGAATAAGAACAGATTTTAATGATATGGAACAAACGTTTACAACAGAAACAAAATGAATTTAAAGCAAATCATGAAAAGAAGCATACTACATTCAGCACTAGTGTTAATAAGTTAAAACCCAAAAAAGACAAAAAGACCAGAGCATTAAGCAAAAGAACGGATACAGTTAAATCAGAAATAGAAGGAGACATATAGACATTCTAAACTGAATATAACACAGACATGGAAATAAAGAGTAATTGTAATTAACACTACAGTTGATAGGATTAAAACAAGTTGAATGATCATAAAAACAGTTTGAATAATCATAATAATAGTTTAAATAAATTGTACGATGAACTGGAAGTATATTACTTTTTATCTTTATAATATATTGAAATTTGGTATAGTAGCCGATATAAAAAAATGAAATAGTTTTGTTGGATATAGTTGATGCTCAGATTACACCAGAAATAGTACCTACTACTTATGGATCTAACTATGCACCATGACGTTTTGCTGAAAACAAGTTACACACTATAGTATTATGTTATTTAAATAAAGAAGTCATGTTGACGTTCTATTTTTATAAATTTAAATGTTGAATCTAAAAGTGATCTTGATTTATAAATAAATAATAAAAATCTTGCTTATGCAGTAAATATGAATAAAGAAACGGCATCTAAATTTAAGTCACTGATAATATCAAAGAATACAAATAAAACAAATACATTATTTTGACGGAAACAATATTTATTCATTTTCAATGAGAAACGGTAATATTAGTAATAAAGATTCAATAGTGTTCCCATTTGATATGGGAGACAATATACAAATGTATTAGCATTAAATAGCGTAATCATGAAGAAATATTACAGCAGCAGTAGTAATAATTGGAGGAGCAATTGCTACCGGCTGAAAGTAATTATCTGTTTGATCCTAATGGATCTGATTAAGAGAGAACAAGAGATGATACAAGAATGGAGTTTAATGAAAAAGTCACTAGCTTGCTTAAATGAAGATGAAGAGAACAAGGTTTGGCTGCTCAGTATATAAATGATCTCGATGATGCTTTTTCTACTTATTCTTCTACTCATCCTGACTCCATTTTAGAGAAACCTTGGCAGTCTAAACTTATTGATTTTTTTTTTTTTTTTTTTTTTAATCAGCCTTCTTATCTAATAAACAGATGACTTATTATGAGTATTTATTTATCGCAACTGTCATGGGTGCTAGTGTTTATGTTAGCTACAAGTATCTTTAGAACTCAAGAACCTGCAGCTTGCTCGCTTGTCTCAAGCTTCTGTCTCTGCTAGCTTGGTGTGTCCGAAATATTTTTTCACTGCAATGTACATCGTAATCAATTGGGATAAAGACAGAACATACTGAAAATATAAAACTTCTCACAAACAGGCAAAACTACCACAGTGTGTTAAACATCTTAATCCAGCACATAATGGTATTACACATACACCAAATAGCATAAAAACTGAACAACATTTACTGGAAACAAAACCTACGTCAGGGCCTAATGTCTTGATTGTATCTGTTAATTTTATTTTCATAGCCTTTGATGTCAAGCTTAAAGGAGGTGCTAATAATTGAGTTGTAAGCAATTTGGAAAGAATATTTGTCTACATTACGATACATTTACTTCTGATATAATTGCTAATTTTGTAAACGATAAGTACAGACATGGAATGTCTTTCTTTATGATTGTATCACCATCGAGAAAGATTGATGTCAGTGCAAATATGGTCTTACCAAATTTCATACTTGATTCAGCAAAAATGAGTTTAAACGGAAAAATGACAGAGAAACTTATCCTGAAAAGTATTTCAATTTAGCAATATAAGAAATAATGACTACTGTTGAACAATTACCAAAACGATTTATTCTGGAAAATATGTTTGAGGAAAATAATGTAGTGCATATAACTATAACAGATGAAATAGCTGAAAATTTAAAATTCAGAAGAAATAAACTTTGAATGAGACTGGAATATCCTTTCGATTAGAAGATTACAGAAAAATGTGCTCGGAGAATAGCCATAAGGCACAGTATTAATGTTGTCCACAAAATAATGTTTATCATCATATGGTGATACAGCAACCTTAGCGAACGTAATATTGTATATCTCGTGATGGTAGGATTTACTTAAATTCATCATGTGGTGATTTATAGTTTGGTTAGATATGCAATCTTGGTACATATCTAATTTTAGATTCGTTCTTAATTACTGATTTTCTATTACCCTTGCATACTTTACTTTCCTATATGTCAAATTCCCAAAGAATATAACTTACTTCTAAGGCCAAAAGATGTTTGTATGCGAATATCATTCAATTCATCACTAACATGTCCTGGTATCTTTTTACTCATCTGAGGCACAAGACTAATATTTTTTTTTAAATTTTTGTATTCACTTGTGTTTTAAGACTGGATATTTTCTTTTATATCATTGTAAAGGTTATCTATGTCAACGTCAATACATGACAAATCCCCATCAGTCATTAAAAGTTTCTTTTTATGACCATATTGGTTTTCCAACTTGTTGAAGTAGAAGCCATATATAAGTAACTTACCGGTACTTACTTCTAGCACATTAAAGCCACTATGAACTGGCTTAGTTAATTATATTTTCTGTTCTTTAAGCTAACTAATACTATATCTTTATCTGTTATTGTTCTCCTTGCAATATCCTTTTGAAGTTTACAATATTTCTTTTCATCAGTACATAATATTACATTAGTTCTCTTGCGTAAATGTTTCATTTGTTTTCCAAAGACAGCATTCATATATAAGTTTGAAAAAATGTAACTTCAAAGTTATTAGCTGTTTCATGTCTCAAAGATGTATTTAGTTCTATGTATAATTTTAGCTATGGTACATGATCAAATACATCTGATCTATGTATCTTTTTAGTTTTAATCCTAACTTAAATTACGATATTTTTCTTCTTTCTTCTGTTCGTCCACTATTTCCTCCATATTTTCTAAACTTTATACACAATGCCCTACAAATATTAATTAACAGTTTTTCCTTACAATCGTCTTTCATTTCTTTATTTTCATCTTTAATCAACCCCTTCATTCTACATATCTGTGCTTTATATTCTCTTAGCTAAATGTTATTTGTTTAATTAAGAGACTCTTCACTTTGACTATCGAACAATTTAAAAACATTTTCATTAAAACTCAATATCATCCACCATATATTCACATATATTTAGAATGTCTGTATCAAAACAGGAAAAGAAGATTATAAGCTATAGACCTTTGTTCTAATCCTTTACCTTTTATATTATAAATCCAACAACAAATTTATGAAATAAAGTATGTTTAAACTAAACTTAATTTCGATCGTGAATGATATATCTATGTTTGTTTTATTTTAAGGTGCAAAAAAATGTAAGTATTGAAGGTTTTGTACCCTTTCTATCATCTATCAATTTCTTCTGTAATGGAGATAAATCGGACTTTTGAGGAATAAGTTTTTCTGGCGCTAAAGGATGGTCTTTGCAATAGGCGTGTACATCCATTGGTACTTCTAAATCTACTTCTAGGATTCCACCAAAACTTGCACCATCTTTCTGAGACATTAAATCCTAATCGATTACTTATTTTTTTTAAAATTGTGTGTGTGTGTGTCCCAATTACAGTTTTTAACAGGCATAGGTTGACATAGGGCCCAATCAAAGATACATAATAATCTATGACATTGATTTTTATGTCGTATTCTCCATTATTATTTGCTCTGTCTTCGTAGCTTTCAATGTACACATAATACTCATGATTGGCTTTAGCATATCTATTCTGTTTTATGCTCATTCTTCTCTTATTCCAGATTCAGTCATTAAAACATATCATAATCAGTGAGCAATTCTAACTCCATCTTAATTATGTTCAAACTAGCAGCATGGGCTAGTCCAGGTGCACTAAAACAATATTCTGTGTCTAATTGTCAATTATCCATTCAAACATTTACAAATTCCTCAACAATATGATATAACATTAAAATATCTTTCTTTATGTAAAAGTTATAAAAATCACCAAGAAAATTGGAAAATGTTTCATGACATCTTTAGCATACTGGTATTTATCTTCACTAATTCCTGATCCACTAAGGTTTCAATAAAATGTTTCTTTTGGTGGTAATTTAGTTTCAATACATCTTTAAAATGCAATCATGTATTCATATGGATAAAAACAAATTTCTCAGATATGTTGGTTATATTGTTCCCTCAAAATTTCTAAGTGTTTCTGCAAAATTTGTTATTGTTTAGATTTGTAAGCAAACTATTCTAGAGATTTATCTAAAAACCGATAACTATCCAAAAATCTTATTGCTACTCCTTCATCTAGATTGTTTTTTTTTTTTATCAACATCTTAACGATCAGATGAGAATCGTATCCAGACAAAGTATGGACAAATAGTGGAATATATTTGGATATTTAAAATTTAAATTACAGTCAAGATGCATAGGACATCTGCATGTTCTAGTTAACTGATTACAATCTCTTACTTTGATGGTAGATTCGTCATGTTCGTCTTCTGTGGTAATTTTGTCTTCTTCAGTAATATCCCTTTCACAAATACGACATTAGTGGAAAGATACTGCTTTCAATCTTTACTCGTTAATATAATTTCAGCAGCAAGTCTTGGCCTTAGTTCTTAGGTCTTATGATTAGCATATCTATGTGGCAGTCTCTTTCTATTTTTGTAACTATAACTGACCTTATAAATGTGTCTACAGTTTCGTTGACATTAACAGAAATATTAAATTCAATTTCAAATTGAATGTTTCTATAGCTTGTATATTTATTTGACATTTCATAAACCAATGTTTATATTTGTAAGGTTGTATTTTTGCAGCCTATACAGATGCTCTTTTGTTGGGTTTATAATCGATTCTGTGGAGAAGAAAAAAAAAAAATTATTTTCCTTATTTTGAACATTAATGCAGGCTTTTTATATTTTATCCCATCTGGCAAATCTATATATGATTTCCGTCTTATTGGTCTAAATCTTTTAATATACAGAGTTAACACATTCATTTTTCTTAACCAGAAAGTAGTGCGCTGGATTACTTTCTGGTTATATTTTGTGTGTAAAACAGCAAACATTTCTTGAGCCCTATCTTCCATCTCATTTTTGTTCATTATGTTGCTTGGTAAAGTTCTATAACATCAGTTTAAATATACCATTCAGTCTCTCTCTCTCTCTCTCTCTCCGAATAAAACTGATAAATAAAAACTGATAAATATAGCTATACTTTTACACAGCCAAAATGTGGATGTTTCTGATAATACTTTTATATTTAATTTTGTTTTAGCTGCTTTCAAACATAAAAACAAATCCTGGTTAATTTCTTCTCTCAATTCAAAATCTATATTCGTTCAAACGTCTATAAGATACTTCGAGTGATAATTTTATTTTGAATTTGATTAATAATCCCATTTATTTATCTTCTTGCTTGGAAAAGAAGTAAAGAAGGCTGACAATGCATTTTTTCACCTTGTATTATTTCTGTATAGAGCAAACTTTTAACCATTCATTATAGGACTATAAAGATCAATTCAAAATTCAATGTACACCTTTTCACCTATATTATAGTTCTATTTTCCAGTTAAAACTCGTTTTGTAAAATTTACATTTTATGACATTGAGCCTGTTTTCACAGTTTTTCCACATTTATTTTTTGCTTGTATTTCCTCCACTATAATACAAGTACGATTTCATTATATTTGTACACATTCTTATGTTCTTGGTAGTGTGCATTTTGATGAGCCGTATGATCAATAGGTTTAATTTCACTACACATGAAAGTGTAATATTATCCTCCTTTTATATAATATTTTTTTTTACATATAAATCTGACGATGTAATTTCAAGTTTAAAAAATATTATTTAGGTGGGATCATATTTTCTTTCGGTTCCAAGCCATTAAAAGAATCATTTCACCAGGACATATTTTTTTTTTTTTTTTTTTTTGCCATTCATATTTGATTTTTCTACAGTTTTGTAACCTTAAAAGTGGTTATGATGACCTCTATTATATACAGATAACTCCTCATCGTAAAATATTCCCTTAATATTCTGTCCCTTTAAGTCATATATATATATATATATATATATATATATACATATATATACATATATATATATATATGACTAGTAGCACATGCTACTATTGGTCGACAATCGCCCAGAGGATATATTTAGTGTCACCCAAAAGTAAAACAATATTCACAACCATTTCTGTTATTAGCTAAATGTATTAGACGTTTCATAAGCAATAATGCGATACTAATAAGGTTGAAACGTATTTTAAAACCAAGTTTATTAGAAAGAATGCATAGATATTTACATGTTTCAGTTTTGTTATATATTCACGTTGCAGGTGTGCATCCTATAATTTATAGAGTAATTACCGTAAAATCTTAAAAAAATAGGAAATGTATAATGTCAGATGTCATTCTAATGCTGGTATGTAAACATGGGGTTTTCCTTCTGATGTAGGTAATGTATACACAAGTTAATCATTAAGACCTCTCAAAGTTAATGTGTAAACAAGTCACATGATAGGACCCCTCAAAGTTAATGTGTAAACAAGTCACATGATAGGACCTCTCAAAGTTAATGTGTAAACAAGTCACATGATAGGACCTCTCAAAGTTAATGTGTAAACAAGTCACATGATAGGACCTCTCAAAGTTAATGTGTAAACAAGTCACATGATAGGACCTCTCAAAGTTAATGTGTAAACAAGTCACATGATAGGACCCCTCAACGTCGATGGGTACTTATATCACCAAGGCTTTTTATATACAAAAGTGTAGTGAGAATGAAAAATCAGTGCCATTGCGATATATCCTTTGACAAAGCATGTTTGATTTAATTGTAGGACGCATTGAAAACATATTGATTACTGTTGTTGAACTTTGAACTATTAGGTTCATGGTCAAAAGAAACGAAGTTGTAAACCCAAGTGATTTTCTTTCCCTAATACTTGCCCAGAAATTACAATAATGTCTACAAAATCAGCACCTCAAAGGTATGTACTATTTTGGCATATCAAATACATTTAAAAATAGGTGTGAAGTAACGTTTTGGGACATCATAGGTTCGTTTTTTAATATTGCAAATAGTGTTTAAAAGGTGTTCAGAAATCTTCAATGTTTCAGAACCCGTAATGACCTATTCAAAGTCGACTGAAATATGTTAGGTGTAAACTATAGGACGGGGTGTAACTTGAGAAGACAAATTTACCAAGTATGGCGTTTAGTGTGACGAACCCTGTTCGGCTAAGTTGCGCAATATTTGTCTTTCATGTAAACATAACAACTCGAGTTCATTTAACGTTTTTCTGCATAGCTTTTATTAAAATTTTACCTTTTTCTATGCATTATCAAGTTTGATCAAAATATGCAATTACTAGCTGCACCCATGGGCATCCGCAGGGGGGCGGGGGCGGGTCAGTTGACGGGGGGGGGGGGGGGGACAGTTGTGTTGTTAGAAATCCATTGTGCAGTAAGATTTAAACAAACCCCCAAAATATTAAACTACCCAAATCCGACTGTGTGAGCTTGCCTCTCCTCTTGACCCTATTGACATCACTTTTGAAGGCTCGTCCCTTTGATTTTGGCTTCCCCCCTGCCCCCGGAAGAATTCCTGCGGACTTTCATGGCTGCATCGAAATAAGGTCTAATTTAAAACGTAATCTGAACATAGTCTCGCATACTATTAATCGAAAAGAAATAGGACATTTAGCTTTTCATGATACAATAATTTATATAAGTAGTAACGTCAATAAATTAAATAAATAAAAGAATCTGTAAAGTAACCATTATATAAGTACTGCATATAAGGGCCATCTGTGTATAAGTGCAAAGGTGCTTAGATCTCATTTATACGTAAATCAAATCATGTATATAAAGACGACATGCTTATAAAGACCACTTACGGGTTGTCCTCAGAGTACAGGTTTGACTATATATCATCAACAAAACAACATTTCGCTATGGATGTTCAATGATTAGATCGAATTTATTTTGAGAAAATCAATATATGATTTACACACAAAATCTCGACTGCTTGGTCGAGCTGACATCTCTACGTGATAGTTAACGAATGTATCACTGGAACGGTCAAGATTAGATATGGTAGATAGTCTTAACAAGACAAGTTTATAAACGAGTATAGACAGTACTAACTCAAGTGCATGGCTCAAAACTTTAGACAGTCTATCTAACTTGTATCATCAATAATTAGTTAGTATTTGCACCCGGAACAGCTTTTGTATGTTCAGGAATTGAATATTATAGACACAACATGGTATCAAAATTAGTGTGCTTTGCTACTAGAATTCTTTTTACTAAATGTAATATATTCATTGTATAATCCCCATGTTGCTCTTTGAACACTTCTTGGAACTGTATATCAAGTGCATGTAGAAACTGCCCTGTGTATACCTGTGCATTGGTCAGTCTGATGGTGGAAAAAAAATATACTTAACCCCAGAATGACCATATCTGATCTGCATTACTCTTGGGTGAAGTATAACTTTTGAGTGCAGAAAAACACATACTCACTTTAGAGGAGTGGAAACCATAAATAGTCACATTGATTATATATGATAATGAAGCAAAATTTTTAATTCAAATGCAAAGAAAAATAAAAAATTTCACATACGATTAGGTATATTATGAAGAACTAGTATGCCAATCATAAGCTTTAAAGCTAGCAACATTTGATTTTGAATAAGTGGAACATGGTGTCTCACACGCAACCTGTACAATCATGTATAACCCCTCTGTACCCGACTTGAAAAACCTTTAGTAGATTTTAACACAAGCTTTACAGGCCATGCAAAGTTGTGGTCACAACACTGGACATACAGCACTCCCTCATTGCAAGATCCTTCATTATAAATGGTTCCTGTTATAAGGCAAGTATGATCATGGATTCTATTTCATTAATGAGTAGTAAAATTATATGTAGCATGTACTTCATTATAAGGTAGTCTTCCTATAAGGCAGTAAGTACTCTATGGCTCACATGGACAGTATTATAATGAGGGAGTACTGTATCATGTACTTCATTATAAGGCAGTCTTACTATAAGGCAGTAAGTACTCTATGACTCACATGGACAGTATTATAATGTGGGAGTACTGTATCATGTACTTCATTATAAGGTAGTCTTACTATAAGGCAGTAAGTACTCTATGGCTCCCAAGGACAGCATTATAATGAGTACTGTATTATGTAATTAATTATAAGACAGTCTCACTTTAAGACAATATACTTAATGGCTCCCATATTCTCAACCATACATGTATTGTCTATTTATTTATTAAATTATTTAACTAAGTTGAGATTGTTGACTATACTGGATATTAAAGCTATTCCAGTATTGTCACTAGGATAGCTTCAGTATTCTGTGAACAACACCAGATACACACTGGATGATACTTATCATCTAGCATTGCAAGAAATTAAATAAATATCCAACCAAAAATACTGGAGAATGCAATATTGTATATTAGCCAACAATACCGGTACACTGCAGATACTTGTTGTACCAGTAATGTTACAGTGACAATACATAACTTTGACAGTATTCTTCATAAATGGTAAAATTATCGGATGCAAATGTTAGGGATTAAATCTTACCATAGTTATGGTGCATATCAATCATCACTGTTGTTGAGTTAAACTTTATTCATATATGAATAGTAAGGATCTTGCAAAATTATAAAATAATGTAAAAAATAATAGTACAAATTGCATGAAGGACTTTTGATCACATATTATTTTAATTATATATGTACTACCCAAAGAATACTGGAGAATACCAATATTGCTCTGGAAGTGGGAGTATTAGTATGAGTGTAAACACTGTTGTACAATAAACATCATTTCCCCACTCCCACCACCATTTGGTGTTGACCACATTTTTCTTTCACAAGGGCATCAGTTCACCCAAACAATAAAAATTAACAATATAGAATAAATGTTTCACACAAAGATGTATTTTGTTTTCAAATATAATGATTTCATGCTTATTGCCCAGCTTGCAAAAGACCAATATGCCAAGAAAATGGGAAAAAGGAAAGAAAATTGGCAAGGATCTTGTTTTCCTAAAAATAGTGCATTTTTGTTCAAAATCCTAATTAGAAATAAAATGGACACACTGAAATAAAATCAACATTAATGCTGTCTTCATTATTGTCCAATTCAAATGATACTAAATTTGACCATCTCTGACCTGTAGTTTCTGTAAAATCTGGTTAATACCTAAGGTCCTTTCACTTGTTAAAACCAGTCTAATCCATGCAGTGTCTCCGTTTGTAAAAGTACAAGAAACACTTGTATTGTTAATTGATAATACTGGAAACACAAGTAATATTCTACACATAATACTGGAAGATACCAGTATTGTCAAGAAATAATTCTGGAATATAAATACCACTATTTTCCATGAATAAATGCATATTACATATCATAGCCGATTGTAACATTTTGTGTACTGCACAGACATGCAACAACTACAAAATACATCAACAACCTCTCCAATTTCATTTATTGTAATGTGCTGGACAAAAACACTAGTCTGGTTATATCTGCATTGAGCGCTATATGATACTATTTTTAAACAGTCAAGAATACTGGAAAATACTAGAAGATACTGGAGATTCCATTATCATCCTTTTTTAAATATTGTCCAATATTATTAAATCAACAATTCTGAACTTTTACAGTATTGTTAATGTGGTGCCTGGTAGTTTTGGACAACAATACAGGTTTTTCCAGTGCTGTGTATGCAATACCAGAAGAAATGTAATGTCAGCAATACTGGTAAATTCAGTATTGAAACCATGAACTTTAAATGACCTTTTAAGCATGTAGTAAAGTATTACAGTCATATGTTGGTTGCATAATTTAATCATGTAGTAAAGTATTACATTGTCATATGTTGGTTGCATAATTTAAGCATGTAGTAAAGTATTACATTGTCATATATTGGTTGCATAATTTAAGCATGTAGTAAAGTATTACATTGTCATATGTTGGTTGCATAATTTAAGCATGTAGTAAAGTATTACATTGTCATATGTTGGTTGCAGAATTTAAGCATGTAGTAAAGTATTACATTGTCATATATTGGTTGCATGATTTAAGCATGTAGTAAAGTATTACATTGTCATATATTGGTTGCATAATTTAAGCATGTAGTAAAGTATTACATTGTCATATATTGGTTGCATAATTTAAGCATGTAGTAAAGTATTACATTGTCATATGTTGGTTGCATAATGTCAGCATGTAGTAAAGTATTACCGTACATTGTCATATATTGGTTGCATAATTTAAGCATGTAGTAAAGTATTACATTGTCATATATTGGTTGCATAATTTTACCATGTAGTAAAGTATTACATTGTCATATGTTGGTTGCATAATATCAGCATGTATTAAAGTATTACCGTACATTGTCATATATTGGTTGCATAATGTCAGATAGGACCAGTCAGTTCTAGGACATATATGTTTAATTTACTTGCATAATGTACTGGCAGATCAGGGTATATGTTGTTTGTTCTACTGATTACTCCTTGCAAACTGCAGACCCAGATCTGCCTGTGCATTGTGCAACTGCAGATCTGGGTTTGTGCAGTTTGCAGTTGGACTCAACTTATAAGCGAGTACAGATGGTAACTTTGGCATCATGTCTAGGTACTACCACACTAAAAAATCAGGTCCAATTCATTACTTGCAAGTTTAACTGAGCCAACATTCCAAACACTTGGCACAGTTTACAGTGACATTTTCTGAAAGTAATTGCCTTGAATAAAATGACTGAAATTTTCAGTGAAAGTGACCTTTCTGGTAGAGGCTGAATTACGCATCTTCCAATGCCAAGACACAAGACTGAATTCCAGTGTTTTCTCCAGGTTGCACGATTGCACAAATCCCTCCTAATTAAAAGAATCTCCCCTTAAAAATGAGCAAGCATGCAAAAATCGCACACTGGATTTGAAGCGAGTGTAATGAAACTTCTAACATTCATTAATATTAACAAAACTTAATCTGATCATTTAAGCACTTCTAGATCAGCACCATAAACAAGTGCTTACTAAGTGACCTTTTAAACTGAGCATTGATTATCTAGTTATTAAAATCATTTTACCAAATGCACTGGCCAATGTTGTACAATCGCAGACAGTGGTAATGCTTTTATTATTATATGCAGTTCTGATGCACAACACATAGTGCCATTGTCATAACACAATTGCTACTGCTGTGACAATGATGACGATAAACTACTGTAAGTTTTATGTTTATTTGTTAAAAGTTATTTATCGCACCCATCTGCTGAAACATACTTATGGTGTCTATTCATATAGATATAGTACTGCTCTGATATAAATACTGTCACCAATATAAACTGAAAATCTGCAATAGTAAGAATTCTCCATGTAAAAATCCTGGAGAAATAAATAGAATTCAACATTTTATTTTCTCTTCAGACTTTGATGCTGCTCTCTAATGAATACATTCAATTAACATTTTTCAATGGTCAGCAGGTTTGCAGGAAATATCAGCAAAAAAGTTATTTACATTTCTTTGGGATCTCAATATTGGTGTGGTACAGTGGTTCCTCATTACAAGGCATCTCATTATAGCATGGTCCCTTTTATAAGACACCTCAGTATAGCATGGTCCTTTTTACAAGGCATCTCAGTATAACATGGTCTCTTTTTAAGATGCCTCATTATAACTTGGTCCCTTTTTAAGGTGTCTCAGTAAAAAATCTCTTTTACAAGGCACCTCAGTGAAACATGGTCCCTTTTACAAGGCCCCTCAATATAACATGGTCCCTTTTTAAGGTGCCTCATAATAACATTGTCCCTTTTTAAGGTGTCTCAGTATAACATCTCTTTTACAAGGCATCTCAGTATAACATGGTCCATATTTAAATAGCCTCAGTATAACATGGTCTCTTTTTAAGGTGGCTCAGAATAACACATTCCTTTTTTAAGGTGCCTCAGTATAACATGGTCTCTTTTACAAGGTACCTCAGTATAATGTGGTCTCTTACATAATGCACATTATAACATGGTCCTTTTTTAAGTAACCTCAGATTAACATGGCCTCTTTTATAAGGCACCTCAGTGTAACATGGTCTCGTATATAATACACCTCAGTATAAGATGGTCTCTTTTATAAGATACTTCATTATAAGATGGTCTTTTTTAAATGCTCCTCATTATAACAAGGTCTCTTTTAAAGGGCACTTCAGTAAAACTTGGACTCTTTTATGAGGTACCTTAGTATAACATGGTCCCTTTTATAAGGCACCTCAGTATGACAAGGTCTCTTTTTCAGACACCTCAGTATAACATGGTCCCTTTAATAAGGCACCTCAGTATAACAATGTCTCTTTTATAAGGCACCTCAGTATAACAAGGTCTCTTTTTCAGACACCTCAGTATGACAAAGTCTCTTTTTCAGACACCTCAGTATAACACGGTCCCTTTTATAAGGCACCTCAGTATAACAAGGTCTCTTTTTCAGACACCTCAGTATAACAAGGTCTCTTTTATAAGGCACCTCAGTATAACAAGGTCTCTTTTTCAGACACCTCAGTATGACAAGGTCTCTTTTTCAGACACCTCAGTATAACACGGTCCCTTTAATAAGGCACCTCAGTATGACAAGGTCTCTTTTTCAGACACCTCAGTATAACATGGTCCCTTTAATAAGGTACCTCAGTATAACAAGGTCTCTTTTATAAGGCACCCCAGTATAACATGGTCTCTTTTTCAGATACCTCAGTCTAACATGGTCCCTTTTATAAGGCACCTCAGTATAACAAGGTCTCTTTTTCAGACACCTCAGTATAACAAGGTCCCTTTAATAAGGCACCTCAGTATAACATGGTCTCTTTTTCAGACAACTCAGTCTAACAAGGTCCCTTTTATAAGGCACTTCAGTATAACATGGTCTCTTTTTCAGACACCTCAATATAACAAAGTCCCTTTTATAAGGCACCTCAGTATAACATGGTCTCTTTTTCAGACACCTCAGTCTAACATGGTCCCTTTTATAAGGTGGGTATTGTGAAGTATAACTGCAAACTGTACAGACTCAGATCTGCTGTTGTCACATTATGTGCAAGCAGATCTGGGTCTATGCAGTTTGTTAGGAGTAATCAGTAGAACAAAGAACATAGACCCTGATCTTTTGGTGCATTATGTTACTGCATATCTGGGTCTATGTTTTTGCAGTTGGAATCGACTTATAAGCAAGTATAAATGGTACTTGCTACTATATCAGATCAATAAAGAAATAGAAACAGAAAGGTTCTGACTAATTTTATTGCAATAAGTGCTATTATAAAAAAGCAATAAAAAATACTACAAAATTTTACACAAAACTTTTGTGGAACAATATTAACTACAAAACATAATTGAATGGTAAAAGCCTGTATGCAATACAAGTGACATTTAATCGATAACATTTAGATGAAAGCTCTAAAATATTATAAATGTGTCTTTAAAAAATATCAAAATGAAACTACAAAAAAGAACTTGTAGACTCTGAAGTGTTCAAGTACACAATGCTACTATAGGAATTTCCTTGCAGAAACTACAGATATACATAACAGTTTACTATCAAAATATTTACATCTTTAGAGCATTATGTACGGATAGGGTTTAATGGCACATCAGTTCAATAATGTTTATATAACGTAAAGCAAAAGCAAGGTAGCAAAACTGGTAAAGGCAAAACCTTGCCAAATCCACAGGTAGACAAACCCCTCCAACAAAAAGCAAATAGACACCACAAGACAAACAATAAAAATGTAAAAATGTTGCAAAATCTCCCCAAAAACGTATACATTTGTTAAAAAAAATACAAGGTAAAATTTGTTCTACATAAACAACAATCTTCTGAAAAGCCCAAGATCTGCTCAGCTGGAACGTCACAGCATGCATACCGCAACAAACAGGATGGCACCATTTTTTGGTCTCTTATAATGATGTATTGTTGCCCTTTTGTTTAGCCACAAATTATCTATGATCCTTACAAGTCTGGTCAGTCAATTAAATTGCACAGGCCACCTTATATCATTGAGACAGTACACATAATAAAATCTTACAAATTTAGAGTTTTCATGATTGTAGGCAAAAGCCAATGCAATTTGCTTGATCATGGCATGGCACACTCTTTTTGTTATTCTGAGAATTAGAGAAATTCACAGCAATGTATTTGTGCAATGTATTTGGGCTCATTGGCCTGCTGAAATGTGAGCCTGTAAAGACTGAGCTCAAACGAGATGGGATGCTATATAGGGCAAGTACTTTGCACTGAGTTCCATTTCCACTCCTAGAAAAGGTCAAGGAGGAGTTGGAAAGGATGATTTGAAAGGGCATTATTGACAAAATTACAGAACCTATTGATTGGTGTGTGCTGATGATTCTGGTCATTGAACCAACAGGAAATGCACACATTTGTCTAGACATAAAGAAACTTAATGAGGCAGTAATATCTGACAATTCCAAACTTGGATCAAAATCGTCATGAAATTGGACGTGTTGAGAAAATTTTATCAAATCCCACTGGATCCAGACATTTCCAGCCTTACTGCATTTATTACTTGATTCAAACACTTCAAATTAAATCTTATTGTGTTTGGGATTATATCTGCACCAGAAATCTTTCAACACTAGATGTCCGATCTTCTTGAGGGTATGAACAGATCTGATGCCATAATGGATGACAAAGTTCACATGGCTGAAAGGGAAAGATTGGTTCCTTAAGAAATCTGATATTATTTCCTGTCCATAGCAAATTATAGATATCGCAGGATCTGTTAACATACAACAGAATAGTAATCCTGCAGAGTTTGCAAGCAGAGACCTTAAATCATTTTCACAGTAAGTGTGCCAATCTATGTGTATGGTGGCCAACAATCAAACAGATCTTAAGAATATGAACAATCTGTGTTCACTTTGCCAGATTCACAAACCTAAGAAAAGAAAAGAACTGCTTAAAACGACTAGTCTGCCAGATCAGCTGAGGCAGAAAATAGCAGTAAAACTTTGCGAGTCAAATAACAAACACTTCTTTGTAGTTATGGTATATAGATATTACATACTGGCCCAAAACTGATTGGCAAAATAGAAAACATGTTTGTGCACTGGGATGACCCAAACGAATTGGTCACAGATAACAGAACGCAGTTTACTTGATCTGAGCTTTAAGAAATCACCTGAAAATGCAACATGAAACAAACATTTGTGAGCCCTCACTACCCACAGGGTAATGGAGAATTTGAATAAGATATTTTTATTGTGAAACAAATATTAAATCAAAACAATGTGTTCCATGCACTTAGCACATATCATACTATGCCCACTGCAGCAACCGGAGTCTCTTCTGTGCAACTGATGCCAGACACAATATTTGTATTAGCATATCTACACTGGTAGAAATTTTGCAACCAAAATGACTGAAATTTACAATCCTTAAAGAAAATGACAATAAGACAAAAGAAAGTTACAAATACCATTTCAACTGCAAAAACAGCATCTTACCCGAGCTAAAGCTGGGAAACTCCATGCAGATAAAGACAGACATTGACAAGAACTGAACAAGTAAAATCACTGTAACTAATGCAGACATGGATCACAGATCATATACTGTCAATACTCTAATTGGTATATGTATATACACTCGTAACTGCATATATCTACACTGTATAGCACCTTTGCAAAAAATATTATTTCTCCCAATAGAGAAGTAATAACAAGTAAAAATGAATCAAAACAGTTACTATGTAGTGCAGAAATGAGATAGTGAAATTTCAGTTATAAGGACGATTTATCATGTAGTTCACAAAACCTCTCCCAAGAAATTTCAATTCATGTTCTTCAAAGTTTATGGACAAGCTTTCAGCTGCATTAATTGACTTGTAATTCAATATATCTCTTGTAGTGATAGCTTCATGCCACTGACAGCCAAATTAAGTATTGACTTGTAATTCAATATATCTCTTGTAGTGATAGCTTCATGCCATTGACAGCCATATTAAGTAGGTGCCATATATACTCGCTTATAAGTCAAGTACAACTGCAAACAACACATACCCTTATCAGCTGTTACATAATGCACCTCAGATCAGGATCTATGTTGTTTGTTCTACTTAGTATTCCTAACAAACTGCATAGACCCAGATCTGCTGGTGCATTATGTGAGAGCAGATCACGGTCTATGCAGTTTGCAGTTGGATCTGATTTATAAGCAAGTATATACGGTATGATTTCTAGCTTGTTACAAATTCTATTAATAGTCATTAGTTAACTTGTACTAACTGAATAAGTTGTTCTAAAAGAATTCCTTCTGATCAAAAAATCACTTTTCTATATTTAAATAACTGTCTGTCAAGAGTTTCAGTATGCAAGAACTTTCAAAGTAACTTTCTTTTTCACAGAGAAGGAAATGTGAGTAGAGATATACAGTAGTAGGCTACATTCCCAAGCTCTCAGCAGAAGATGTTAATTGAATATAACCCCTCCATTAGTCAAGGAATAAATGAATGTTTACATTAGGTTCATATGTTGAAAACAAGGAGGGTGACTGGAAAGGAGTCTGAATGTGTACACCAAGCGAGGAGGACAATTTGTTTTATCCTTTATTCTTACAATAGAATTGTGACACAGAGAAATGAATACCTACTGTAAATGTGAACTAGAGATACTTCCATGACACACAATAGCAAATCCCAACACTTTATTTAAAATACCCTGTCCCCTTTTTCCAGAATGTGATGCAGGAATCATAACCAAAAATCCATTACATGCATGATATGTTCTCCTGACAAGACTGCATTTCTAAAGTTTGTTTAAAAAAAAAAAAAAGAGTTAAAAATGTCTCTAATTGAGATTTGTTGATATCTGACCTTTGACCACTCCAAGGGACCCCAAAGGGACTGACCAAAAATTATATTCCCTCGCAGATGGTTACCACATGGGCAACATGTGAACCAAGTTTGGTGAATTTTCACCCAGCAGTTTAGAGGAGATAGAGGTACAAATGGATGGAGAATATGACAACATGATAACCACACTTGACATCTGTGCCATTCCTTCCATTCTTTCAGAGAAAATAAGGCATTCAATGTTGCTTGGCTATATATAAAAAAACTAGACTTTGGTTTTGTGCCTTAAATTTATGATTTCACACTGCAAGTTTTTATGGATAAAACACAAAATGGTAGCAGAATGAATATTTTTTACAGAAACTAAGGAATTTAACAACAACAAAAGTGGGCAAAACATTAAAAGTTTTACTCTAATTAAATTTGAGTATGTTGGGAAAAATGTATAAATTGAAAAAGAAATCCACTGACTTGCAATATGAAAAAAGTGTTAGAAAATAATCTTAAAAACAAAATTTTACACTAAAACAATTGCAAAACTAGAAATGTGTAAAACATGGATGCCCCACGACAGTGATTAAAATGACCTAAATGTAAACTTAACCAAGGCGTGACAGATGGTTGGACTGATGGACACACAGACAAGGGTAACACTATATGCCCCAACCATCGTTGTGAATTGGCATTGTTGTGGTGGGGCATACAAATTTTCAATAATCAAAGTCTTACAAGCTGCTACCATATAGTAAATATAACTGATATTCAACATACTCATATCCTCAGCATGTAATGAAACATTTAAGCTTTTGTATTCCATCTAATTGCATCTGAACATACAAAGAATATATACTTCTGCCTATAAATTTAAAAACCATATTGTAAAAACATATAGACCTGCCATTGGTAATATAGAAAAGCACACTGTAAAAACATATATACTTACCTGTGGTAATATAAAAAAGCTCACTGTAAAAACATATAGACTTGCCTCAGGTAATACAGAAAGAAAAACATCAAAAAGAAAAAATTTCTGAAAAAATAGTAAAGAATAAATACAATCTTTAAAAGAAGCAAATGTAGAATTATATTGCAAGTCTATCAGATTTTGTACTGTGAATTCACTATTTTTCGTGGTGTACCAATTTTGGGGGATTTTGTGTTTACTAAAAATTTAAAGACCCAATGAACAATATTCCTTTAGTGGAAACTGAAGAACCCCTTGCTCAATCCACAAATTTAAATACAAACAAATGTCATTTTTCACAAAACCACAAAAACTGACACCCACTAAAATAAATGAATTGACAATACCATACACATTCACTTACAAGTCGGGTCCAATTGCAAAGAACATAAACCCTGATCTGCCAGCGCATTATGCACCAACAGATAAGGGTCTATATTGTTTGTTCTACTGATTACTCATAACAAACTTCATAGACCCAGATCTGTCCGCGCATTATGCAATGGAAGATCTGGGTCGATGCATTTTGCAGCTGGACGCGACTCATAAGTGAGTTCATATAGTATTTGTGAATGAAGCACCAAGACATAATACAATTCCACATATACAATCCTCACCCAAAGAAAAATACATTTATCAATATGATAACAAAACATTTTTCTGAATAAAATCTTTGACTTTAAGTATGATGATATATGCAATGAAGATACTGCAATGATATTCAAATGTATATTTGTTATAAATGGAAAATATACCTTATACTATTCATTTCCCCTTGATGATTTAAAGCTTGTGTTTTACTCTTTCTTTCTATGTAGTTTGATTGTCCAATTGTCTGTAATTGTTCACACACATTCAATCCATAAAAAAAAAAATTCCTATAATTTTTTATAGATATATAATTTCTTTTTCTCATTATACATTTGTCATTTGTAATTATTTTATGGAAAATTAGAATTAATATTTTTACCAATAATCATCTGTACAAAAAGAATAATAAAAAAATGTACAAACAATTACAGATGATATAGTAAGTTTCAATTTCAAACTATAATTATGTAAAAACTGAATCAAGGATAATTACTGCACTCAGAACATTTAAAATCTGGAGGTTAGTAACTAAATCCAATGTGTGCAGTCAACAGATAATTTTCAAATAATGTCCGAGGCAATCAGTATCATACTATCCCACTTTTAAGATGGGTATAGACAAGAATCCCATTAAATTGGTCACATTTTCTAATATCATTGCTATGTAATTTATTTCGCTTTTTTTAATTCTTGGCTCATGAAAAGCAATTATATTATCATTTCACATCATTAAATATTCTATTTTTATGTTTTAAATGGTTTAATCTACTTCTAGAACACATCCTTGTTAAAACATTCCCCAGTATAAGGTCTCTCTCACTTATAACATAGTCCCATGAAAAGTCATCCCTGCATGTTGTAAGAGATAGTCCCATGAACAGTCATCCCTGCATGTTGTAAGAGATAGTTCCATGAACAATCATCCCTGCATGTTGTAAGAGATAGTCCCATTAACAGTCATCCCTGCACATTGTAAGAGGTGAATAATGAAGGCTGGAGTCACAGCAGCTCAGTGGTTAGTGTACTGGACTTATGTCGAAAGGGTATGGGTTCGAATCCTACCATCAGATCAATCCAGGTTGACTACTATAGTGTTATTTGGGCAAAGGCACTTGACTCCATTTGCCTTGTCACTAAATATCCTACTTGTGTTGCTGTACCATAAAATACCAAACCAAACCAATTCATGAAAAATGTAAGAATTCAGAGAAGCCTCTACATAACAACATCCCATAATAACAAGAAACACCAATGGCAGTATGGCCAGATTGCAAATTTTCTTTCTAAATAGTGTAGTACTTGCTCATGGCACATTTAAATTTAAAGTTACATAACTCTGAGGGTAATAGTGTCCCAGAAATTGAATTGATGCAGAACTTAACACAAACCAATGAAGCATAAATATAAGTTAAAGTGACCTAATTTTTGTGAACAATCTGGTACTCCTCATGACACATCTGTATCTAAAGTTTCACAACTATGCATGTAACTGAAACTCAGCTGAACACAAAACCATACAAAAACCACTAAAAACATGAAATCTATGTCAAAGTGACCCAGTTTTTCTGAAGTTTCATGACTGCAGGCAAACAGTGACTGCAACTGAGCTTAACATACAACTTAATGCAAAATACTGGAGCATGAAATCTAGATCTTCATGACCTAGTTTTGTCTAACTTGTGTAGTATGCATCATGAAACAGCTGGACCTCAAATTAGATGGTTATGCAGGCAAAAGTTAATGAAGTATTGTGCAAATGTTAACCAAAATGTTCACAAATGCAATATGGACACCGAGACTGATCACTCTGACATATGAATGGAGTTGTTTTTCATTCCAGTCAAAAAGTGCATGATGAAAAATACATGTAAGATGGATCATATTTCTGTAATTTTTCATCATGTAAGTCAGTAATTTTCACCTGTAAAAACTGACCCTTGACTTGTATTCCCAAGGTCCACACTAGGGGGCAATTTGGACAAATTAGTCACCCTCGAGTCTGGCATTTTGCCTCAACATGACCAAAAAGCAAAATTCACTTCACCTTGTATTGATTTCAAGCCATTTCCCCCATTACTTCTGTTTCAATACAGTGCAATAATAATAAGAGTAAGCTTTGACTTCTGTGTACATTTTCACTTCAAAGAGGAATATATAAAGTTAGCAAAGAAGTTTTATGCTCTGTAGTCAATTTTGGTGCTAATTTTGATGATCATAAATACCAGAAATTATATTGCTCCCAAATTTTCCTAGAAAAAATTAATGAAAAATTTAATCTTTTTTTGCCCAATTGGAAGCAAATTATGACTCAGTGGATGCATCTAGTTCCATTATTAACAACATTAATCATTTTATCCAATATTTCATCCAATAAAAACATATGAAAAGAGGTCTTCCACTATGGAAATGGTTGCCAATTTTCTATAGTAACCTCTTTTGAGGTTACCATTTTTTGTTATACAATTGTAACAAAGCAAAATAATAAAAATGAAATTAATATTTTTATAGTTTTAATAGTATATCATCAGTATTGTAATCATCTGACATGAAAATATGCAAAAATGTAAGTTTTACGTGACTATTTTAAACATTATATATTCTAAACTTTCTCTACACACTTTTCCCTATTTTTTGCAAACTTCACCCTATTCTGGCTGAAGATATAAGTCATTTCACCCAAAATGTTAAAGTCCAGCATGGACACTGATGCTCCACAACGACTTGTCACCAAAAAAAATATATGATACTCTTTACTGGATTGGACATGAAAAAGATTAAATGGATGGTCTTTTATAAATAATCATTAACAATAGTCAAAACCTAATCTTATATCCCATTTTGACTTTTTTTTTAAACAAGGAGTGGAAAAAAACAAAAAAACAAGTCCCCTCTACATCAACTTATTACCATAAATGCATGGTACTTTCATATTATATGACAAACTACTCCTCTCTTACTCTCTTAAGCCACAATACTATCAAAAGCTGACCCAAAAATGGCACACAACTTTTTCTAAGGAATTAAAATAAAAGAAAAGTGGAAATGAAAACCATGTTAGATTATTACACTATCTCGGCTCATTCCTGAGCCAGATAACTTTGCAGATTTTCAATTTGTTTCAGAATACTGGTCTTTCCTGTTCCACCATACACTGAATAACGTTCCACAGAGTTCTCGTAATTCCACACAGATGATACATCAGCATCAAACAGGGGACTGGAAAAAGAAACATGAAATGGAGCTGTCAGAAGACAAGAGAGCTCACCTGCATATATACTGAATTAAACATAAAACATTTGTTAAAGCCAGCACTGCTGGTGACTATGACACCGAGGGATATAGCATAAGATACCATACACTTAGTGCAGTTGAGCTAATAAAGTAAAACAAAATTTTGTATGCAAATCACAGTGATCTGTCATTACAGGAGAATGCAAATTATCTGGATGCTGACTATCTGAGTTGTTCACTTGTATGGATTCCCACCATGTACCCCAAAAGTTTAAATCACCAACAGATTCAAAAACAATTATCCAGAAGACTGATTTCTCAGCCAAATTCACTGTCTCCCAATGGGTCTGAATAGTTGGCATATTACAATACAGTACACACATGATGTGGATTTACCCTATTCCACTTGCACTGGTGTGGGGTGCATCTGAGTGTTGTAAAGTGACATATGCAAGTAATATTCTCATTTTGGCTGTAGTACTCTCTCCAGGTGTAAGCTGCACTCTAATCCACAGGCACGAGTGAAGTCTACCTGGCCAATTTATGGATTACCGCATATATTCAACTATATCCCAAAAGGACTCACAGTAGGTGGTAACTGTATAGGTTGTTAACCTTTCAAAGTTTACCACACTACAGCACAATGCAGACTGACCCTGACTTCACTTGTAACACACTGTCATTAAGCAGTGTAGTTTGGTGTAAATCATTGGCTGCTGTACAAACATGGGTGGAAAATAATCACAACTTTTTGTGCATACTGTATAATGTGGTTCATGATAGCCATAAAAATGTAACATGTTATACATGAGGCCACCTTAAATTGAGGTATGAAACAAGCAAAGTTATGGCATGATACGGTATGCTGTGAACCAAACCATAAGAAATAGCACAATATCACTTTCTCATTACCCAAGAACTAATCGAAATAATAACAGCAATGACAGAACTAAATGTATCCAGTTAAATTAGTATCCATGACCAGAGATGCCAAACCAAGACAGGAATCCTACCATCAATATTCTGCAATCCAGGCAGCCAATCTGGATAGGATAACATTGTAAGAAGAACAAACTTTCACAATCATATCTTGATTCCAATGAGCCCTATACTATTGTACACAGCCAGTAACAACCAAGGTCCAATCAGAATGCATAGTATTAACATTGCACCAATTCCACAAGCGTAAATACCTTCAATATTGTTGGCCAAACAAATAACTATAAACATTAGTGTTCTTCACAAATTATCTACATCTTTCCGTCATCTACATTTCTGCCACCATATTTCATCTATCTGTAGTCTCAATTACTGGTTCCTTGTTCAGTGCATTGTGTCTTTACACTTAGAAACTATATTATATATACCAGTCATATTGGTGCTGAAGTACTGTCCTCCCTGTGTGTGTTTGACAGGAAAGCCAATATTATAGGCCAGTAACTACTAAAATCTCTATTTCCTTACTGGTTAGTTAATGACATAATTCTGATAATGATAATGTCATTCTCACAATGGCTATTCTGATTTTAACGCAAAAAAATTCCCCTCTGAACTGTAGTAACCGATTGGTAGCCTCACATCTGGCACAGTGCATGATGGGTAACAAGAGTACCATGAATGGCATATTATACACCCGCCTTATGTTTAATAGTCCTCTGTGTAGAGACTAGTAGGATATGCTTGACTCTGGAGATTGTTGACCAACAGATCTCAATGACCTGGACCTTTGGTCACGAAATGTTGTCTTGAACTAAACATACCATACAAAAACCATTATTGTCTTTAGACTTAACCACAACTGTGACCTCTGACCTTTAGACCAAGAATCTATTGGTTTCTTTATTACCCCAAATGCATGCTGTCCACGAAGATTGGTCAAAGAACTCATTCTAGAAGAAAAGTTATTCTGCAAAACCCATTTTTCTTTAAGCCACAATGACCATGACCTTTGACCTTTTCACTCCAAGATCAATACACCCGTTCCATACTTTAAGTACAAGTCCTCCACAAACACTGGTAAAGGTACATGGTTTAGAACTAAAATTATTAGGCAAAAACCTTTTTTTTTTTTTTCGTTCAATAATAGTGACCTTGACATATTGATTCCAAAATTTATAAGCTTCTTACTTATTCCAAGTGCAAGTCCACAAATTTTGTTCTAGTTATGTATAGTAGAACTAATGTCATTGTGCAGAAACCATTTTTCTTCTTTCAGTCAGTGAACTTGACCTTTGACCTTTTCACTACAAAATCAATAGACTTCTTCCTTACCAAGTACTAGCTATCCACAAAGTTTGGTCCAGGTCTGTGATGTTGACCCAATATTACTGTGTGCAACCATTTTTCTTCTTCCAGTCAGTGATGTTAAGCTTTGAAATTTAGACCCCTAAATCAATATGCTTCTTCCTTACCTCAAGTGCAAGCCATCCATAGAGTTAGGCAACTGTAGACAGTGGAGAACTCAAGTTATTCTGTGGAAACTAAATTGGTACCAGATGGACAGTTAGACAGATGGATGGATGGACGATATAATAATACAATACATTCTGCCTTATGGCATGAATATAAAAAGTACAGGAATTCCTGTACTGTTCAAAGATGACAGTCTCATGACCACCAGAAGTGTGATACAGTGACAGCAAAGTTCATGATTATTTAAAATAGTTTTATAATAACATAATATGAATCTGGCAAAATTTGTATTATTTCTTCATGGATAAAGGTAGGTTATTATGCATCTTTTTGTTTGCAATAACAGACAGCCAATAAATACAAATATAGGAAGCTTTCTATTTTTGGATGGCAATTTGGAGCACAGGTTATTTCTAGTGTCACTGTAAATTTCTACTGTATTTACTCGCATATGAGCCAGGTCCAAATGCAAACAACATAGACCCTGATCTGCCATCGCATAATGCGCCAGCAGATCAGGGTCTATGTTGTTTGTTCTACTGATTAGTCCTTACAAACTGCACAGATCCAGATCTGCCATCGCATAATGCGTCGGCAGATCTGGGTCTATGCAGTTTGCAGTTGGTGTCGCATCATAAGAGAGTATATATGGTAAGTGATAAACATTCATAGCAATATTTTCGTTCCAAAATTCCATGACTGTCATGGAAGTAATGACACTACTGCATTTGTTAATACAGTCTTTGACTGACCATCAAAATATGCTAATAATCTCATTTTTGATTGACTACCAAATTATGTGGTTCATGACTGGAAAGAACCATCTACTGTGCAGGACAATTACATTATAAACAAGGATACCATATATTTACTGTTTGTCTGAAGTGAATTTGAATACCCAGTAAAGCATGGTATGATGAAACATCAATTATGTCGATGTCATACAGACTTTTTGGTCATACAGACCAATGGAGTGTCCCCATATACATGATATATTCTGTATAAATTTATCAGTTATCAGGACAACCAATTATCTGGAGAAAAGCCATGTCCTCCTGTGGGTCCAGATAGTCTAAATATTACTGTATGCATATTCATAGTAAGGACACAGTGTATTATGAATACATCGGGGAATGAAATTCCATAGCCAAACTAGATGTACAAATAAAAATCACTTCTGGGAAAGTTACATTTCATGTAAGCAGCCCAATTTTATACAGAATAAAGAACAAAAATTAGACCCTGATGACCAATTTCCTCACATCATCCTGCAAGGATAGTATGTCAAAATAGAAATTGTCACCGCCTGAACAAGAAATAATTACATAAGTCTGTAAGAAGTTCACTACTGAAATGCCTTACTGTACCTGTTTCTCTCCATGTATTGTGTTTTGAAATGGGAGGGAGAAAGTCATGTTAACTAACAACACAGCCTTGTCTCAAGATTATACACTATCACTCTTGACTAGTTTTATCTAAAGATGACATCTCTCAAATGTTCAACAGATAAATGAAAACTTTCCATAGCTATACACTATATATGCATCTTTGTACAAATAGGATGTATACATCTTGACAATAACTATTAACTTGAGAGTTGACTCACAAATCTAGCTGAGCAGACAAGACAAAATCAAAGTACTAACCTTACTGACTTAAGATCCTGCAATGTGAGTTCTGGAAGCTGACAGCCATTCTTTTCTGCCAGTGCCACACATTGTCCTGATAGTCCATGTGCTTCTCGGAATGGAATCTGAAGTAAAAAAGAACAGAAAAAGATGTACTGTTGATGGTAAATTTCCCTCAGGTGAAGAAATAACTTCTATATCATCCATAATAGCCTGCTCAGTGAAAAAGAGTGGACTATCATGGGTGATATAAGAACAAGTTCTGTCTGATTGTAATGCAGTGTTCCATTGTTATGACTAATCCAACTATTACAAAATGCTTGGTAATTAAGAACACCCACTATGAACCCCAAAATATGTAACAAGTTTTCTTTGGAATGTGGTGTCTTGCTGGTGAATAGTGTTAAAATGACATACTGTATATGCTTGCTTATAAGGCGGGTCCAACTGCAAACAACATAGACCTGATCTGCTGTCACATAATGTGCTGGCAGATCAGGGTCTACACTGTTTGTTCTACTGATTACTACTAACAAACTGCATAGACCCAGATCTGCCGGTGTATTATGAGATGGCAGAGCTGGGTCTGTGCAGTTTGTACTTGGACTAGACTTATGAGTATATACAGTAGCTTTCACAAATGAATCTTAACTCCTAACATATCAGTGTACAAACTATTGACTTCTAGTAATACTATCAAAAAGTTTCAGCTTAATACAGTGTTATGACTCAAGGTCTTAAAATAATGTAACAGAAAGAAAGTGAAACCAACAATGTAAGTAAAATCAACAAGCAATTTATTTCTGGACAATTAAAGTGAAAATTCAAAGACACTTACAATAACGTTAAATAAAGTCCAATAATCCAATAATCTTAAGTGTCCTAATCACAAGTCCTAAATATAGAATGTTCCAAATGAATCCCAGTAGCCTTGAATGTCATGATATGCCAGTAGTCTTGAATGTCCTGATATGCCCAAATGATGTAATCCAGAAAATCTTTGAATGAATTCACATAAATCCCAAAGTCAAGTATTAATCCAAAATGAGAATGAGCACTTTAAGTAATTCCAATTAATATTTCAAATAAATAATTCCTCGCTCTGAATTTGCTCTGATTTTCACAACTGTAACATCTGGTTACTAAAATAAATTCCTTAATAGACTGATCTTAATAACATGAAGTTTAGTATAGGAATGGAATCTTGTTTACCAAATGCTCTATAAATATAAAGACAAGTCACCTGACATAATATTCTAGAATATGAGTAACTCTAATGGCAAATTACTGTGCATACCTGACTTTTCTCATATGAAGACAGGGAAAGTTCCAATCTAAGTACTAAATGCTATGTTAACAAGACTAACCTTAAACTCAAATGCAGTATATATGTTATTTACAAAATGACCACTAAAGTACAACTTACTTCATTGACATATATTATAAATTCAATATACATAACAGCAACTGATAAAGATATGTAGCTTTGAAAGATTTCACACAAAACTTTCTTGACAACAATCTGACAAGCTAAGAGAAAAACAAACTTTAATTTTTGTTTGTGTCTTAAATGAATATACTAAGTCAATGAAAATTATTCAAATCTACTGCTCCGTTTTAAAGATATGGCCAATTAATTCCAAACATTTATGTCTACAGTCTGGGCTCCAAGAGGTGCCATGATGGATATAGTTCTAACATCACTAATCAAAATCTGGTCTATCACTGATACACTGGTCTACAAAGCTGGTGTTGCAATCCAGTTTATTTTGGAATTGTTTAAAACAAAAATCACACAAAACAATGATGCTTACTATATACTAAATAATGAAGATGAATACAAATTATGGATATAACACAAGGAAACAATTTACAAGCCTGCGCAACCATCTCCCGGAGCCTACTGTTTTTTTTTACTATGGAAAGATAACTATAATTACTGATAATATTGCTCATTATCAAACCTGACTGAGATCTTGATGATATAAATCTATATTCTAAGAAATATGGCTTCCAGGGTGGCAACAAGGTCACACAATCACATGTAAGATCAACTGATTATTATGAGTAAATTTCAGTTGGGAGATTGAGGCTGAGACTTTTGTGTGACATCGTTAACATGACATCATTTGTTGAAAACATGCCACTTCACAGTAGGTGCTGTTTTAGGTATCTTTGTCAAGGGTGGGGGTGTCATCTTGACGTCTGCTATAAAACTGGTCAATGATTCCGAATTTTGATAATTGCTTAATACTTAGTGTTCAGAAGATTTTGAGCATGCTCTTTTTTCATGGCCCTTCAATTACGTTTTCAAGATATTGGACCAAACATCTTCTGCCCACACTGCACACACACTATACGGGTGTGAGGAAGAACATTTTGTGCAGGCAAGGCATGTCTTGTGGTTGTCCTCCATGACAAATATAAAAAAATTGAAAATAGGCACACTCATGTTAACGAGATGACCTAAAAAGTGCATAATAAACCGAAATTTAACAGCACAAAAGAATTACACCAGTGAAAACTTGAGTGTTACCAATCGACATCACATGGATGATAATGACTGGTAAAAAAAAAAATGCATAAATATTAATAAATTCACAGGAAAAATGCAAATGCTGTATAAACAAGGTATATCAACCTTTTAACTTACTATAAAACTGAAAATAAATGTTGGAGGGTCAAAATTGATTATAAATTGCAATGGATTCTTTGGAGGCAATGTTTACAGTTGCAAGCAAAAGTTTAAAATGGTGACATCAGGGATATGGGTGGTCACCTAGTTGGAACAAGGAGTTAATCTGTAAGAGTTACTCCCCTTCATCTATATGATATATATATATATATATATATATATATATATATATAGATGTAAAAACATTTTTTCATCTTTCAGGGAGGGATGGATTCTTAGGTAGCAGAGAGTAATTTCCTAATGTTAATGTGATCGGGTTATGTATCTGACAGAGAAACTAGCAGCTTATTTAAGAATAGCAATTCTTACCCCCTTTTGTACCAGATAATAGGCCAAGTCTGTAGCAAGCATTTCTGGGCTTAGTGCACCCATCATTTTGTCTGGATGTATCTGGAAAATATTAACAATAACTTTCATTAATAGTCCAAGTATAATCAGACAAAGCGATTAATTCCTAATTTAAGTTTACCTTTCAAAGGGTTGCTCATGCAATTTCAAACCCTTTTCCAGGTTTTCTCTGATAATTTTTCATGAGATATTTTAGAGTTGATATCAAATCAAATGCTAAATTGGAGCCTTTGTGGATTTATTGTTCAACTAAACAAGTACACACTGCTACCCCAAGGGAGGTACAATGAACATATATTTTCTGCCATGAAAACTTTCATGGAAATCTGAATTCAGAATTTCTGATAACACTTTACGTTGTGCTGTGAAACATCTTTAAACTTATCCAGTATTTTGCAGCATAACAGTCATACATAAATTTGATTATGAAAATGGTTGTGCAATACAAACTAAAAGTATTGGTATAAATTAGGTACATTTTAATTTTGTGCTTGAATTTTTCGTACACAAGTCAATCCATAAAAAATATCATTTTTGTGTACAAATATTTTATTTGTACTGAAAAGTTTATTTTATTATTGAACAAGAGTAGTGCAAAAGGCACATGATACACATGTCTCATGACTTTTTCCCTACTAATGACCTTGACCTCTAAGCTTGGGACTTGATTATTGTATTACAAGATGCGGACCTGGATACAGTTGCATCAAAATTTTTGTATGGGTTAGAAAATGTGACACCCTGGGTAAGGCAACATGCCACTTACTTGAATTAGCCCTTGTTGTGACCTTGATCTTAATTCTGGGAATGTGACTGAAGATGCAAGACACTGGCAAGACAATTAGCAGGTTAAGTTTTAATTAAAATATATTCAAGTTCATCAGTTCAAAAGTTGTATCTGTACATGGATAGAGGTCACCGGTTTATATTTTTCCTGACCTTGAGACAGTGAACATGGCTGCAGTATGTAACAAACTGTCTAGCCATGATATACAAAACTGTTCCTCCAGACAGGGATGGAAGTTAGATTTACATTTTTCCTTGCTGTGACTTTCACCTTGAGGCAGGGAACATGCCCATGGTATGTGACACACCATCTACAAATGATATATAACTGGATAAAGTTTCATTAAATATCTCTAGTGGTTCACAAGTTATACTCTGGACAAGGATATAAGTCAAAGGATATAAGTCAAAGAATAACATTTTCCCTTGCCGTGACCTTGTGACCTTCAGCTTGAGGCAGGGGACATACCCATGATATGCGACACACCATCTATACATGATATATAACTGGCTAAAGATTCTTTAAATATCTCCAGTGATTCAATAGTTATGCTCTGGGATATATGTCAAAGAATTACATTTTCCATTGCTGTGACCTTGACCTTGTAGCAGGAGGCATGGCTATCATATGCAACATACCATCTAAATAGGATATATTTGGGCACAGTTTCATTAAAATATCTTGAATTGTTTAGAAGTGATACTCAAGACAAGGATACAAGTCACAGAATTAATTTTCCCTTGCCATGACGATCTCGAGGCAGGGAGTATTTCTATGGTACGTGACACACCATCTAGTCATGATTGTGCAAAGTTTCATTAAAATATTTTCAATGGTTCAAGTTATACTCTCGACAAAGTAAAAAGTAACAGAATTACATTTTCCCTTACCTTGACCTTGAGGCAAGTATATATATGGTACGCGACACACCATCTCTACATGATATATAATTGGTTAAAATTTCATTAAAACAGAACTGCATTTTCCTTTGCTGCTACCTACGGCACACAACATACTATATAGTCATGATATATACTAGGGCAAAGTTGCATTACAAATTCTTCAATGGTTTAAAAGTTACTCCAGACACAGATAAAAGTCAGAGTTACATTTTCCTTCACCCAGCAGAAAGATTAAAGATGCTGGGAAGACCAGAGTAAATTGGGCTATAATTAGGGTTATCCAGGAGGTTTCAAGGTCTGATGGTCATCTCTTCGATCACCTGCTTTTGTGTATAGATAAAACATTATGCTTCAACTTGAATTCTTTTTTGTTCTTTAAAATAAAAATTTGTGTTGGTAAATGTACCATTGAAAATTGTTACAAAATGTTGAAAATACAGTATCCAGAAAATCTGAGGTTGGGATGCTTAGATTAATGATAATAATTTCAATTTAAAAAATTCTCTACTGAAAATAGGTAGTAGCATCTATTTACACACTGGTCTTCAAGAGAAATTCTGAAAATAAATTAGCATAAAAACTTTAGGTATTAAATAAGTGAAGTGTAGAACACATTTTCAGTAAACAATGTCTTTATTTCTGCCATTTTCGCAGAATGTTCACATATATACCTTTAATTCCCAAATATGTTGATCATTTTTTATTTCTGACTTCATTTATATTAAACTTTAAATTTTTAATGCATCGATCTTAAGTTGGACATATAATATGGCACTCCCCATCCATCTGTTAAAATTTACTTGTCTGACCCATCACTCTGTTACAGTTGGTGAAATTTTCAAGAAGCTTTGCATGAGTATGTATCATGACTAGGCGGTGTGTAATGTACCATAACCATGCCTCCTGCCTCAAGATTGTACCATAACCATGCCTCCTGCCTCAAGGTAAAGATCACAGAAAGGAATGTAACTCTAACTTGTATCTTTATCTGGAGTATTACTTTTGAACCAATGAAGATATTTTAATGAAACTTAAATTCACATCTGCAGTCTCAGGATTCTTGCTTTTAATTCCATAGGTTTCCCAAAAATTAAATTATTTCTCATTAGAAAGCCCCCATACTATCCCACCTTTTTGCAGGTCTAACTCTTCAGGCAATGACCACTGTTTACTAATCAATGTATTTATTTGAATTAGGTTTCTATTTTTACACATGCTGCTTGGTATATATTTTGGATCTTTCATTGTTTCATGTTACTGATATGCATCTTTGTCAATGTATAGGGTATTGTATATGCCAGGTGCTACTCTTGCAAGTTTCATAAAACAGAGCAATGACACCTTTGTACCATGCTGACAGAAGTGTCAAATCCATGAATGAAGAATAACAATTACAGCTTGGCATAAGCAGAGATGAGAAACCAAATGCTGCCTAACAAAGGTGATACAGGAAGTGTACATGCACTTATGGACAAATGGTATTGGTCATCTTTCTTTGGTCACAATGAAGACATCATTTTACTTGCAGAGAAAACAACACAGCATATCAATTATATAGTCTGTTTGATTCCTATTATAATCCTGTTTTTGTAATTTTGTTAAATATCACCATGTTTTGTAAAACAGGTGTGCATAAATAAGCACACAAAAGATCTAAAATTATTTCATTCAACAGCTATGATTCTTTTGTTCTTTGTAATCTAGATCTTAAATGACAAAAAGTGCTCCGTGTAAATATGGGACAAGTCCACTTCCTAACACAACCAAATTTGATCTCATACCGATGTATATACATAGCAGTTTACTGTTCAAAACCTGAAACTGACAAACTGACATGGATTAAGGACATTCTACCTTATTCTTGAACTGGCCATAAAGTACAGACAGTACCTGGGCTGTGTCAAAGACAGACAGACTATGGGCAGAGAATTTAATTAGGAAAAAATGTTTTCTTCACCTTCATAATTAATTCTCATGGTCTTTTGTGACTGATTAGTACATGCAAAAGCAAAAAGTGCCTTTTACTACATATGATTATTATGTAAAACTGCTTTCACAACTGTGTTTTTATTATTACTATGCACTTTTGGAATGATCTCTAACTATAAATACAGCAAAGTACATGCAGCACATACCCATCTACCCTACTGACCATGGCACAATGATATTGTGTCAGAACTGGTTGTTCATAGACACAGACTGAACTTACTTAGACAGAGGTTGCACTTTGCTAATGTATAAATGTAGATAATAAAGACTAAAACTTTAAAAATAAACCATGAGCAAATAAACAATTTATAGGCCAGTTACATATATCAGTGGCAATGACTCAGACTTTTGACGGTTTGCTTAAACAAGTACATTTTGATAAAAGTTTTTAAAAAACTGATTATCAGATGCATCAAATGTACTATAATGGTTATTAATATATTCCTACTTAGAATTTGAACTGAATGGAGTATAAATGGATATCAATATTGGATTAGAAAAGAGATGAAAATCAATCTCCCTTTCTCTCTCTCTCTCTTTCTCTCTCTCTCTCTCTCTCTCTCTCTCTCTCTCTCTCTCTCTCTCTCTCTCTCTCTCTCATACAAAAGCAAACTGCATCCACCCATTTAGGTCCTATTGGCTCATAATTCATTTGGACCATGAGGAATTAGAATAATGGTGGAAGCCACAGTAGTTCTGTTGGTAAAATGTCGGATGCATAATCAAAAGGTTGTGGGTTTGATACTCACCCTGGTAAGACCAGGTCAGCTGCTGCTGAATGCTCTTGGGAAAGGCATTTAGCTCCCATTTCCTTAGCATTATGTAGTCAATAATATGTTAAAAGTACTGGTAACACCAAGCAAGCAAGCAGAATAAAGGTGTAATGATGGGATAACAATGTTCTTGCCCTAATTATCTGTTTTCAAGCCTCTAATGTTATACACATATATAAGAAATTCACAGAACATACTAGATTTGTGTACAATGCTATTAGTGCAATTACCTTCAATGCAGGTGAATTAATATTGATGATCATTGATGCTTTCAAGTCGTCCTAGATACCGGGTCCTTTACATTTTTTGTACATGATCACTACCAAAAACAGATCATTTTTTAACAAATTGTTTTTCATATTTGAAAAATTACATAAATTATGGTAATCCAGAAACCCTAAGAGATCCAGATTTTCTCAGACCTGATTTACAGTCTTACTGGCATTTGAAGTTTACCTGTAAAGTTGAAATTACACCTGTGGCCACCTGTAGTACACCTAGAAGACTGTCATAAACATCAAACATTGCCTCCTTATCTTCCTGGGAAATAAAAAAAAAGATAGAATATTCTACATTAGCCTTTATTCTATTAATAGTACTATATACATATTACAAGAAGGTCTATTAATAGTACTATATACATATTACAAGAAGGGCAAGACCTGCATGTCACACCCACAATCAAAAACATTGCTATAAAATATGTGACAAAGTCTCATCGCAGGTTAAGAAAGCAAAGCCATTTCCACAGAAACCATTAAAATCCTTAAACAGATGCAGATCATGTATTAGTTCTTTATAAGACAACAATTTGATTTAAATGGCAAATCTGCTTGTTCAAAACATTCTTTCTCAAACAATGGTACATATTTTCCATTTGTTTTTGATGGCAAAAAAGTAATTAATTTGTGTTGCCCCAAAACATACAAAAATATCTCATTCAGTGTTCGAAAACAAACGAACATGGAAATCCAAGCCCAAACAACTAATTCCACACCTATGATATGGAGCTTCCCGTTGGTTCAACAGCAAATTAATCACAAAGTACGTGCACAGTAATGAATAAAAACAGACACTACCTGCTTAGTTTCATCTTATTTTTTTCAAATCAATGAGGAAATGTAAGCATATTAGAAAACACAACTTTACACGTTTCAACTTCACCATCTTTTATCTTAATATCTGAATTTGAATCATCAAATTTTCACTGCTTTATAATGCATTAGCATTTTCATGAGGAAATTTTAACTTTTACAAAAAGGATAATGCTGTGTATAGTGTGGTTATCTCTGATCTGGCAATTCGTAAATTTGGAGTGTTATGAAATGCAAATTTAGACTGACAAATCACACCATATCACACTCATACCATACACTGCATGTACAATTTGACAACTACTGGCTGTTCAAGCACAACTGCCACTACAGTCTCCAAAAAGCCATTTCAGCTCCAAATTGCCAACCAACCAAGTGAAAGAAAAGTTATTAAAAATAAGCTTTTGTTCAGGAAAATATTGCTAAGATTGACTAAAAAAAGCAGAAATTATTTACTGAGAACTGTGCACTTGCAATTTAAATGCACTGAATCAGATCTGTAATCCAAACTACATGTAATTCTATGTGGCCCCATATCTGTAATCCAAGCCACATGTAATTCTATGTGGCCCCATATCTGTAATCCAAGCCACACGTAATTCTATGTGGCCCCATATCTGTAATCCAAGCCACATGTAATTCTATGTGGGCCAAATGCAATAAATAGTCTCCCTTTTTATCCAGTCCACCTTTTTATTTAGCTATAAAGCAAAATACCTTGACATTTTGCCAAACAATGACCTTAATCTAGGGCAGGGGTGTCAAACTCATTTGCTATGACAGGCCAGATTTGATATACATAATAATAAATATAGTAAATAATAATAATGAATAATGAGTCTGGCATGCAGTATGTTTGACACTCCTGATCTAGGGTGTAGACACATATACAGATGTACGGACACACACATGGATCCCAAAGTGATCACAAATATTGAGCTTCCACCACAAAGGGCTCTGCAAAAAATCATTGAAATCTGACATGACAATTCAACTACATATTTATTGATAACACAGAGCAAGGCAGAACACTCACAGTTAAAGATATCATTGGGAATTAGGTAAACATGATAAAACATGTAAGTTATTGAGCCTGAAACAATGTTCCTGATTCCTTAGCAACACAACCAAACCACCCAAGACCTTGACCTCAGCAGGGCTTTCCCTAACAGCCAGTAGATATTGAATTTCACTGCCTATTTTGCTGACTGTCACTGGTTGTTTTATCTCAAGGTCTGTTTAAGTTAATTTATTGAAAATAAATGCTCCAGGAACATTTACATGGGGGAGCATGCCCTTGCCTGTGTAGCCACCTGTTTTTCATGAATGGCAACCTGTTCTTAATATTAGAGAAAGTCCTGCCTCTGACTTTTAAACAACCCAATCTTCTGTTAAACTAACACATGTCAAATCTGAAAACAATTCAACTGCATATTCATTGTGAACAAAGAGCTTGACAGAACAGTCACAGCTGAAGATATCATTGTGCATTATGTAAACATGATCAAATAAATAAGTTATCAAACCAGCAACAATGTCCCTCCAGCCTTAGCAACACATGATCAAACCACCCTTGAGACCTTGATCTCGTACCTTTTAACCACCCTATTCCTCTAAGAAACTAATGCATGTCCAATCTGAAAACAACTGTATGCATGGAAACAACAAGTATTATATGGAATTCAATGTCTCACCTGCATCTGTATGCATGGAAACAACAAGTGTTATATGGAACTCAATGTCTCACCTGCATCTGTATGCATGGAAACAAGTGTTATTTGGAACTCAATGTTTCACCTGCATCTGTATGCATGGAAACAACAAGTGTTATTTGGAACTCAATGTTTCACCTGCATCTGTATGCATGGAAACAACAAGTGTTATATGGAACTCAATGTCTCACCTGCATCTGTATGATTAACAGTATAACCCCTGTATGACTTTCATAAACTTTCACATAAAACTTTAATGTTTTAGCTGCATCATGGTTAACATTGTTAACCATGATGCAACAAGTTTCCTACTTAAGCAGGCGAGACAGACAAGACAGGAACTCCTCATATATCAGAATATAAACTTTAGCCCAACAGTAATGTTATCCAAACATTTCAGCTGAATGCAGCCACTGATATAGAAGATATCGGACTTTAAAAAACTTTAACACAAAACTTTGACACGGTTTACTATGATGCAACAAACCCTCTGCTTGAGCAGGTGAAACAAGCAAGACAGGAACTTCTAGCATATCAGTGTTCAAACTTTAGACCCATAGCATATGTGACTTTAAAAAACTTTACTGCAAAACTTTAACATTGCGGACACCACTGTTGCTGCTGGAAAAGTGACTACTGTATCTCACCATGCTTATGCAGGTGAAACAAACACACAGATCTATTGCACAGCTTGCACAAATTTACCTCATAAAAGCTAAACAACAATTTATCCTCTGATCTTGACCTTAGACCCTTGGATCTGTCATCCCCAAGCATGTTTCAAATACACCAGTTAATCAGATTAAAATTCTAAATATCCACACATATTTTTTTCTTCTATAATTAAACTGACCATTGTGACCTTGACCTTTGATCTTCTGACTTATGAATCCATAGCAATATTTTACATCCCATGGTAAACATACTTTTTATGTCTGATGACAATACCTCCATGGTAAACATACTTTTTATGTCTGATGACAATACCTCCATGGTAAACATACTTTTTATGTCTGATGACAATACCTCCATGGTAAACATACTTTTTATGTCTGATGACAATACCTCCATGGTAAACATACTTTTTATGTCTGATGACAATACCTCCATGGTAAACATACTTTTTATGTCTGATGACAATACCTCCATGTCAAACATACTTTTTATGTCTGATGACAATATCTCCATGGCAAACATACTTTTTATGTCTGATGACAATACCTCCATGGCAAACATACTTTTTATGTCTGATGACAATACCTCCATGGCAAACATACTTTTTATGTCTGATGACAATACCTACATGGCAAAAGAAGATAGTACAACCAGATCCAACAATTTTGACCATTGACCAGCCACCTAATGTTTAAACAATTGCTCCCTGTGACCTTGAACTTAGACTGCCATGGCCTTCAATCTCAAGGGATTTTTCTTCCCCACTGAAGCATTTGTGGGCAAAGTCTGATGATAATTTACTAATGAAGACAGAAGATATTGCCTTTTAAAACAACTTTAACCAAAATGTTTATGATGGACAGACAGATGAATGGACATTGCGACTGCCCTGTCTTGCCTGAACATCACGAGCAACTAAAAACTGAAGGCATAAATATGTAACATTTGACAGTAAACTGCATAAACAGAAAAATTCAGGTGGACGACAATAATTCCAAAAGCAACACAGAATGAGACAATCAGCTGACATGACCTGACACAAGGCATGGATGTCAAATAATTTTTGAGCACAAATCTGCACCAGACTTGAAATTTTAACAATAAACTTAAAGTTACAGCAACAAAATTTACTGGTCCATATCAAAGTACTGACATTATCTAGTGATGGAATTTAGAAATGCAACAAATGCTCAAGACATGTGAACAGTGGGTAGTTGTGAATGTTCTTAATGAACATTATCTATATGCAGGATAAAGCATTATTTTAGTTCAAGCCCAACTATCAAGCATCTTTAAAAAAAATTGATGTAATAAAATTTTCAAAAAAGAAAAATTGTGTTTTTCAGGGCATGATAAAATACAGGATAATGATCACAACACTTCACTGTTGCATTTTTTAAAGTCAATCAGCATCTTTATAAAATTGTAAAAAAAATTAATGGGCTCTAACAATTGGGATAAAAAAACTGAATTTTGAAACTTCAGTCTAAAGGATGAATTCCAATTTTAGGATGCTGACTGTATTTTAAGTTTCAATTGCTAACATTGAACTGGTATAAATAAGAAAATGATGATTATAGAAGTTAATACACTTCAAGTCAGGCCTTGAAATCATGTTTTTCAAACCTGTGAATGTCCAATTTCTGGAACTGGAATATCTGAAAAGCTACTTAAAAAATGTTTGAAATTTTATGTAACTAAACTTCTGTGAAATAATTTAGCAACTTTTTATAAATATTGGCCCAAAAGGCAGAATGATTTCTAAAATGGAACTCCTGTGTATGAATACTTGCTTGTAAAGTTCTAAAACTTCAACAGACAGGTAAGACTTTATTCTCTTCAAGGGATGGTTCTAGATCAATAATTTTTCAATATTTTCATCGCAAGATGAATCTCAACACATACCTGTAGATCCTTATTGTATGTGCTGGGGATCCCTTTGAGAGTCATCACAAATCCACAGGACTGCAAAAATATAAAACATTAAATGACAAATCTATATGAGAAAAATCACAGATGACATGAGTATTATTTGTATGAGAAAAATCACAGATGACACGAGTGTTATTTCATTGAAAAAAATCACAGATGACAAGAGTGTAATTTGTATGAAAAAATCAAATATGACATGGGTGTTTCCATATTAGGAGTCATAACTTTAAGTACAAAGAAGAATACAAAATTTGATTACATACCCATTTAATCTTAGATCTTCATTATAGCATTCAATAAGGATGTTCAATCTGTATTTCTCCATCACACATATATGTTTAATTATATTGGACTATTTCAATGATATCTTTGCATGGATATTCTTGGATGCACTAAATCAAACTTCCAAAGCTTAATTTGTGATCTGAACTCTATTTATACCAATTAGTTACAAATATGGGGAAGTTTAAAAAGAAAGGGGGAAAGAAGTTGTTTTGACATGGTTTTAAAAATAATCTCAGCCTGGCAATTCATTTCTTTGCTGACTCGGAACAAAATATGCGGGTTGTGTATTTTTCTGATCATGAAATCATAGGTCAAAAAATGAATCTGATGAAACTACGAAATAAATCACTTTTCTGCCTTTCTTTTCTTCTCTAAACCAAAAGTTTTTTTTATGATTCCAGCTCAGCTATTATTTCAAACGATCTGATGATTCCAAAAAGCTGATCATAAAAAACCCAGTTCTTTTCAACTCGAGATCTAAAATGGAATGAAATTATATTCATATTTCTAGGTCTTTTATACAACTTGCAAATGGCACATTTCACAACAGGAAACGTGTCATATTATGACCCAGAATGCAATACTAAATGCATCTATTAATGAAAATGTACCCCAGATACAGTAAACAACTCTGACCTTGAACAAAAGGTCAGTAAACATGTTCTTATTTTGACTAATAGTACAACTAAACCCAGCTTAAATATAACTCACTATCTGACACAGCTTTAAAGTAGGCCAAAAGTTTAAGCACATTATAGATTCCATACACATAATTCCGTAACAATATATATATATATATATATATATATATATATATCTATATATATATATATATATATATATATATATATATATATATATATATATATATATATTAACCTTGCTGGTCTGGAAAATTAGTCAGGATTTTCAGATTTTACCTACTTTGAAGCTACAAGGGGTTTGACTGACTCAAGCCATAGGGATGAAAAACAATATATAAAAAAAAGATATGAAATAATTCAGGACAGAGTTATTCAATATCTTCTCATATTTATTTTGTCAGGATGATATGGAGAGAAATATTCTCTTTGCAATTTACAAATTCAGTTTTATATACAGGATTATAATTCTATAATTCGAAACATACCATGACTTTCTCCACTATTTCAAAAGTTTCATAAGTTCCTATTTCATACTAAGACTCAGCCTGTTTGTAAATAGTTAATAATGTGGCCAAATGTTATATTTTGAAATAATTTATTCCATTATATGTCCAAAATACCAAAATATCTAAACTGGAAATTCACAGGTAAAGTTCATTTGCTTATGTAATGAGAAATTTGTAATTCAAATTCTTGGTTCCAAAATGTATAGACTACGAAAACAAAATTTCGTAGATGAAATTTCCTTTCAAATTTTTAGATCTATTAGCTCTCTCATTTTTCAGAAAGTTTGAATCTCACTCAACAGTCTTTATTCTTTGGACTCAATCTACACAAGTCTGAAATTTTGAATGCCAGCTCTGTTTATATACAAGGCTGGCACATGTAAGTATTCTGGTAAACAAAGCATGTTTTGGTATACATTCCAATCAATTGGCCAATCCATAATGACCTTGCCACGGGAACATGACCTTGCAACTGAAATACACACACAACTCCGTGTTCCAATTCACCTAAATTCATACGATAATAGGAAATATAGTCTGTAATGACAAATATACCCAAATACATGGATGTAATCTTTGACTGTTTGTGCATGTAATCTTATTTAACAATCTTTCATTGTTGTACAAAATACGCAAAAGGGTAACGAGCATTTCTATGTAATAGGGTTCATCTCACTACTAACAACGTGGTGCAACTAAAATCAACTGATCTGAGGATATGCAAAGTAGCGGCATAGCTATATATATATATATATATATATACACACTAATTTCAGCAGAGTATTGAAGCTCACACTTCACTAATTTTCAGACAAAACCACTGAATCAGCATCATGTCAATCAAGTCTACAGGTACACACAAATGTTTGTCAGGTAAATAAGCCTGAAATTGTTGAATTAAAGAAGTCCAGCTTTCTCAAAGCCATGGATAATTAGGTCCAATCTTTCACACATTTTCATGTGAGCCACAATTATCCATTCAGCATGAATCAGCTTGACTGATGCAGTTTTAAGGTCCACTAATACAAAACACTGATCTTTACCAGTTATGTCTTCCTTTTCC